>ML392310.1:50880-85088 GCA_005239525.1 Nicotiana knightiana
GGATCATCATAGGATGACATACTACTTCTAAAGAAGTTTCAAGCATTAGCATGGTCAAACCAACTCAAGGAAACTTCAGAATAGGGGATCTAATTATGAAATCCTGAAGGATCAACAGAGAAAAGCCTTGATAGAAGAGTTTGAGCCTAAGGAATGACAATAGAGGTTCATAACAAGTGAAAGAGTATAGCATGTGAAACATTAGCAGAGTTGAGGAGGCATATTACTTAGTTCAACATGGTAAGCATGCATGCTTAGTTTTCAGAACAACGTGATTACAACAAAGCATGAATTAACCTAAAAGAGATTCATAACTAGAAAATTAAGGTACGAAGGTCACAGCCAGAGAATGATAAGTAAGCAAGAAAGTAGGCATGCACGGTCTATAGCAGCTAGTAAGGATCTTAATTATTCCGAGTGCAACACAGAGATTCCCAAGTTCAAAATTATTATGGTAGAAAACATTGCCCACTTAAGGTTAAACAGAGCACACAGACTTTAGAGCTTAAGCTAGTCAGCTATACATGATCATGTAATCTTAATGTAGTAAGACTCAAATAGGAGCATAAATAATACCAAAGAATACATGATTAACCAAATACAGCAATAGGTTTGATTAAAGCATCACGACAACAAATTTGGTTCATGTAAGCAGGTAATAACAGAGTTCACAAAAAGGACTTAAGGCAAATTCTGGGAAGAAGATGATTCCCTAGGAATTTCTGTGCAATAATCCAGAATAATGTTTTAGACGAAATCATAATAAACAATGAAACACAAAGTAAACTTAAAGGTACCCAGTCATCCAAGCTGACGTAAGAACCTAAATAGTTTATGACATTCAAAGACTTAGAGTTACAGGGTATCTACAAAAGCGTGTAAAATAACATCATATTTGAGTTATATTGGTTCAAAAAACATGAGTATGTGAAGCACTAGAAACAAGCAAAAGAAGATAGAATTGCAAAAGTTAAGACACTCACCAGTTTGCAGATTCGACAAACAAAATAAGAGGGAAAAGCTAAGTGTCAGAAACAGCTTGAATTACACCAGCAAAGAGAACAACCAAAAAGACCCAAATCCTAGTGTGTCAGAGTTCACATGATTCTCAAATGGACCCTGAACAGTGCACGCACTAGGGAGGTCGTTAGAGAGGATTCCAATGGCCTTGGCTTTCAGCCGGCCAAGAGCAATAAATTCAGAATAGTATGGAATAAGTGAGAGAATCAAGTGATTAAGGTCTGTCCAAAGGGGAAATTGGGAAGGGGTCTATATAGTGTTCAAACTGAGAGGACGAACATGGAAAATCATCAGTCAAACACAAGAAACGAAAGAATATATAACATGCAATCAAAATCAGTAAAGAAAAAGGAAAATATCAAACCCTAGTTGGATCCAACGGCCCTAAATCGAATCAATAATGCAAGAATCATCCCTTGTATAATGTATATAGACGAATGATCGTCCAGATCTTCATAAAATCGGAGTAAATCAAGCTCGTATTTTGAAAGGTAGTTCTTGTCAAAAATAGGGCAAGGACTAAGTAACACCATAGACACGCACATAATAGTAAACTATCACAAAATAGGTAAGTAAATCATGGATTGACTCCATGTTTAGGTTGGAATCAGAGAGGAT
Organism: Nicotiana knightiana; assembly: GCA_005239525.1. Classification (NCBI taxonomy): domain Eukaryota; kingdom Viridiplantae; phylum Streptophyta; class Magnoliopsida; order Solanales; family Solanaceae; genus Nicotiana; species Nicotiana knightiana. Next base: position 52,519 of record ML392310.1, read on the forward strand.
TTAAGGGTATGACGGCTAGGGTTTCTCAGAGACGAGTGGAGAGATGAGAGAATACAGAGGAGACTGGGCAGAGAGATGAGGATTAGGGTTTGGGTTGGGTTAATTAAAAGGAGAGGTGTAGATTTATTATTGGTCGTTGATCATTTAAGATCAACGGCCATGATTGAAAATGGAGTGGGGCAGGTCGTTTAAACGGGTACCGACCGAGTTTAGATTAAGGGGTCGTTTGGTTTGGGCTGGAAAGTTGGGCCATGGATTTTGGGGGTGTTTGGGCCACTAATGTGGCCCGAAAATAACTCACAATTGAGCTACAAATTAAAATACATGAAAATTGTTAATAAAATAATTTATAAAACTATTTAATAGATAATAAAACATTGTGAAATAAAGTGATCGAAAATAATAACTTAACATTACAAAAATATAAAAAAATTATTATTTGGCACAAATAATGTAAAAAATATAATTATACATGAACATAGGCTATTATTGAAAAAATTACATAGGCAACTAAAATATAGATGTAGTTATATAAAAATGAAGTAAAATATTATTAAACACACACGTGGATATAAAATGATAAATTTGGATGATTAAGTCATCATAAATCATTTAAAGGGATAATATTTAAGTAATTTAAATGCAAGAAAATTAATTTTAAGGCTCTAAAAATTATGGAAAATGCTTGTATAAATCTTGTAAGTTAAATAATGATGCAATAGGACATGTTGAGAATATATATACTATTTGGAAAAATGTGTAGGCAAAATTGGGTATCAACACCCGGATCACCTAAACTTTTGTCGGTCCATAAACAATGACCCAAGGAACAGTAGTCATCGCAACGCCATGACCGTTCCTCATTTTTTGGCATTGTAGTGCCATAAAACTAAAGTTCTACCCGGTTCATAGATTTTCTTCTACTATCGCCCATGCCATCTGCATGGGTCCGAGCAACCGGACTCGGATCGCCTAAAAGTTTGCCAGACCATTCAAAATGACCTAAGGAACAATAGTCATCGCCTCGCCATGACCGTTCCTCTTTTTTTTTTTTGGCTTTTTAGGGCCATAAAACTAAAATTCTACCTGGTTCATAGATTTTCTTGTACTATCGCCCACGCCATCTGCATGAGTCCGAGCAACCGGACTCGGATCGCCTAAATTTTTCCAGCCCATTCAAAACGACCTAAGGAACAATAATCATCGCCTCGCCATGACCGTTCCTCTTTTTTTGGCTTTTTAGGTCCATAAAGCTGGAAATCCGCTCGATTCCTAGATTTTCCTGTGCTATAGCCCATGCCATATGCATGGGTCCGGGCGATCGGACCTGGATCGCCTAAAATTTAGCCGACCCATCGAAAATGACGTAAGGAACAATAGGCATCGTCTCGCCATGACTATTTCCCGTTTTCTGGTATTTTAGGACCATAAAACTAGAATTTTGCCCAATTCCAAGATTTTCGTGTGCAATAGCCAACACCTTCTGCATAGATCATGGAGACCAGACCCGGATCATCTAAATTTTACCAGCACATCAAAAATGATCTATAGAAGAGTATTTATCACATCGCCATGACCGTTCCTTGTTTTTTGGCATTTTAGGGCGACAAATTAGGAATTCCACCCAGTTCCCAGATTTTCGTGTGCAGTCCCCACGCCATCTTCATGTGTACGGGATATTGTAACTGGATTGTCTAAAATTTTGCTGGCCCATCAAAGATGACCTTAGGAACTATAATTATCGCCTCATCTTCACTTTTCCTCATTTTATGGCATTTTATGTCCACAAAACTAGAATTTCGCCCGATTCCCAAATTTTCATTTACTATAGCCCATGCTATTTGCATGGGTCCGGGCGACTGGACCTAGATCACCTAAGTTTTTTTAACCCATAAAAAATGACCTACGGAACAACAGTTATTGCCTCTCCATGATCGTTCCACGCCTTTTGGAATTTTAAGTGAGCGGGGTACGGTTGTCCGGACCTATGTAGATGGCGTTGGCCATAACACACAAAAATCTGAGAATCAGGCGTAATTCTAATTTTATGTCCCTAAAATGCAAAAAAATGAGAAACGGTCATGGCGAGAAGATGACTATTGTTCCTTAGGTCATTTTTTATGGGCCGAAATTTTTTTTTACCACACGAAAATCTGGAATCGGACAGAATTCCAGTTTTATGGCCCTAAAATTCCAAAAAATAAAGAATAGTCGTGTCGAGGCGATGACTATTTTTCCTTTGGAAATATTTGACGGGCTGACAAAAAATTAAGGCGATCCGGGTCCGGTCGCTCGGATCCATGCAGATGGCGTGGGCTATAACACACGAAAATCAGGGAATCAGACAGAATTTCAGTTTTCTAACTGTAAAATGCTAGAAATTGAAAAATTGTCATGGAGAAGCAATGACTATTGTTCCTTAGGTCGTTTCTGATAAGCTGCAAAATTTTAGGCGATAGAGGTCTGGTCGCCCGGACCCATGCAGATAGCGTGGGCATAACATACAAAAATTTAGAAATCGGGCGGAATTCTACTTTTATGGCCCTAAACGCTAAAAAATGAGGAACGGTCATGGAAAGACAATGATTATTGTTTCTTAGGTCGCTTTTGATGGGCCAAAATTTTTTTAGGTGATTCAAGTCGGGTCTCCCAGGCTTATGCAATTGGCGTGGGCTATCACACACGAAAATCTAGGAATCGGGGAATTCTATCTTTATGGACCTAAACGCCAAAAAATGAGAAACGATCATGGAGAGGCGATGGATATTGTTCCTTAGGTCGTTTTGGTGGGTCAGAAAAGTTTTAGGCATTTCGGGTCCAATCCCCCAAACCTATGCAGGTGGTGTGGGCTATAGCACACGAAAATCTGGAAATGACGCGAAATTCCAGTTTTATGGCTCTAAAACACCAAAAAATGACAAACGATCATGGAGAGGCAATGACTATTGTTCATTTGGTCATTTTTTATGTGCCGAAATTTTTTTAGGCGATTCCGGCCCTATCTCTCCAAGCCATGCAGATGGTGTAGGCTATAACACACAAAAATTTGGGAATCAGGAGGAATTCCAGTTCTATGGCCCTAAAATGCCAAAAAAGGAACATTCAAGGTAAGGTGATGAATATCGTTCCTTAGGTAATTTTTTATGGGCCGGAAAATTTTTAGGCGATCCGGGTCAGGTCCTCCGGACCTATACAGATGGTGTGGGCAATGCACACAAAAATTTAGAAATCGAGCGAAATTCCACTTTTATGGCCCTTAAATGCCAAAAAACAGGAACAGCCATGGCGAAGTGATGACTATTGTGCTTAGTTTGTTTTTTATGAGCCGACAAAATTTTAGGCGATCTAGGTCCTGTCGCCCGGACCCATGCATATGACGTGGGCTATAGCACACAAAAATATGGAAATCAGGCGAAATTCCAGTTTTGTGGCCCTAAAACGCCAAAATTTGAGGAACAGTCATGGAGAGACGATGAATATTGTTCCTTAAATAGTTTTTGACGGGTCTGTAAATTTTTAGCGATCCAGGTCTGGTCGCCCGGACCCATGCGAATGGCGTGGGTTATAACACATAGAAAATTTGGGAATCGGGCGAAATTCTAGTTTTATGGCCCTAAAACGCAAAAATTTAGGAACGATCATGGTAAAACGATGAATATTGTTCCTTTGGTCATTTTTGATGGACTGGAAAAATTTTAGGTGACTGGGGATCGGTCTCTCAGACCCATGATGGCATGGGCTCTAGCATACGAAAATCTGGGAATTGGGCGGAATTCATGTTTTATGGCCTTAAAATGCAAAAAACGAGTAACGGTCATGGAGAGGCGATGACTATTGTTCCTTAGATCGTTTTTATGGGCCGAAAAAATTTAAGGCGATTGGGGACCGATCGCTCGGACCAATGCAGATGCATGAGCGATATTACATAAAAATTTAGGAATCAGCTGGAATTCCAGTTTTATGCCCCTAAAATGCCAAAAAATTAGGAACGATCATAGTGAGGCGATGACTATTGTTTCAAGAGTCAATTTTGATGGGCCGATAAAATTTTAGGCGATCGGAGTATGGTGGGATGGACCCATTTAGATGGTGTGGGCTAGCACACAAAAATCTAGGAATTGGGCAGAATTCCCATTTTTTGGCCCAAAACGCCAAAAAACGAGGAACGATCGTGGCGAGGCGATAACTATTGTTCCTAAAGTCGTTTTAATGTGCCGACAAAATTTTTGGCAACCATTTTCCGATCGTCGGGACCCATGCAGATGGCGTGGGCTATAGTAGACAAAAATCTGTGAATCGGGTGAAATTCTAGTTTTATGGGCCTAAAATGCTAAAATAATAAGAAACGATCATAGTGAGGCAGTGACTATTGTTTCTTAGGTAGCTTTTGATAGGCTGGAAAATTTTTAGTTGATTTGGGTCTGCTCGCCCGGACCTATGCAATTGGCGTGGGCTATAGCACACTAAAATTTGAGAATCAGACGAAATTTTAGTTTTATAGCCCTAAAACGCATGAAAATGATGAGCAATCATGGCAAGGTGATGACTATTATCTCTTAGGTCGTTTTTGATGGGCCGACAAAATTTTATGCGTTCCGGGTCCGGTCGCCCAGACCCATGCAGATGATATGGGCTATACGATACAAAAATTTGAGAATCAGGCGGAATTCCAATTTTATGGCCCGAAAATGCCAAAAAACGACGAACGATTATATTGAGACGGTGACTATCGTTCCTTAGGTCATTTTTTATGGGCCAACAAAATTTTAGGGGATTCGGGCATGGTCGCCGGAATCCATGCAAATGGCGTGGGCTATAGCACATGAAAATTTAAAAATCGGGTGGAATTCCAGTTTTATGGCCCTAAAACGCCAAAAAATGAAGAACAGTCATGGAGAAGCGATGATGATTTTTCCTTCGGTCATTTTTGATGGGTGATAGAGTTTTAGGCGATCCGCGTCCAGTCACACAGACCCATGCAGATGGCGTGGGCAATAGCATACGAAAATCTAGGAATCAGGCAGAATTCTAGTTTTATGGTCCATACACGCCAAAAATGAGGAACAGTCATGGCGAGGCGATACTATTGTACCTTAGTTCAATTTTCATGGGCCGGAATAATTTTAGGCGATCCGATTAATCATCAAAAATGACCTAAGGAAAAATAGTCATCGCCTCTCTTGACCGTTCATTATTTTCTGGCGTTTTAGTGCCATATAACTGGAACTGTATGCGATTCCTAGATTTTCATGAGCTATAACCCCAGCCATCTGCATGGGCCTGGGCGACCAGTCTTGGATCGCCAAAAATTTCTATCGGCCCATCAAAAACGACCTAAGGAGCGATAGTCATCGCCTCTCCATGGGCGTTCCTCATTTTTTGGCATTTTAGGGCCACAAACCTGGAATTCCACCTGATTCTCAGATACTCGTGTGCTATATATAGCTATGCCATATGCATGTGTCGGCGCGACCAGACCCGGATCGCCTAAAATTTTGCCGCCACATCAAAAATGACCTAAGGAACAATAGTCATCACCTCTCCATGACTGTTCCTCATTGTTTTGGCATTTTAGGGCTATAAAACTGGAATTCCTCCCAATTTCTAGATTTTCGGGCGCTATAGCCCACGCCATCTGTATGGGTCCGGGAAACCAGACCCGTATCACTTAAAATTCTGGCAGCCCATAAAGAACGACCTGAGAAACAATAGTTATCGCTTCGCCATGACCATTCCGCATTTTTTTGGTATTTTAGGGACATAAAATTGATATTTCGCCCGATTCCTAAATTTTCATGTGCTATTGTCCACACCATCTGTTGATACCCAATTTTCCCTCATATTTCTAATATATATATATATACTTTCAAAAATAGTATATTTGCATCATCATTTAGTTTATAAACCTATACAAGCATTTTTCATAATTTTCTATACTTTTTAAAGGCTTTAAATTAATTTCTTTCTGCATTATATTATATAAATATCCAATAATTATCCTTCAAATTATTTTTATGCTGATTTAATCATCCAAACTTATTATTTACACCAACTTGTATGGTTTTAAATATTTTTACTTCATTTTCATAATTACATTTGTATTTTTTGGCTAATTGCACATTTTTGCAATAGTAGCCTATATTCATGTATAATTACATTATTTATGCAAAAGATAAACTTTTATATATTTTATAATGTTAAGTTATTATTTTTAATCATTTTTAGTGCACACATAATATTTTATTATTTATTAATCACTTTTATAAATTGTTTTTGGCTAAATGTTGGGTATTTAAAAAACTTGCCCACTCTTAAACCCATTTTTCGGTCCAAGCAATGGATCAAAACACCTACCAGCCCAATAATCCCATCCCAAAACCAATAGCCTCATTAACCTAGAACCTCGCGTAACCCGTCCAAATAAACCCGACCCAAATCCCTTTTAATCGTGGTCGTTGATCTCTGAGATTAACGGCCCATATCGAACCCCTCCTTTTAATTACCCCCTTTCACCCCTAACCCTAACCCCATTTCACCCGTCCGTCGCCCTAATACTCTCTCATCTCCCTTCCCCTCTTAAGAAACCCTAAAGCACCCGCCCCCTAAATCCTCTCCTAATATGGGATTCCATGGTTGTTTCTTGCCATATACGACCCCCTTCTGGTACTTGCTAATCTCCTATAGTGCTTGCCTAAGCATGGCAAGCAGATCTCTTCAAGATCGAACCAAAATCGGTTCAAATCCCTGATCTTTTTGCTATTCTGTCTATATTCATCTGTGAGTCCAAATATTTGTATATTTTTTGTTGTTTCTTACTTACCCTAAAACTAGGGTTTACAGATCTCTTCAAATCGAACCAAAATTGGTTCAATTCTCTGATGTTAAGTGTTATTATGTCTATATTCGTCCTATGTTCTACTGTGGGTCCGATTTTTTGTTATATTTTGTCAATATTTACTTTCCTAAAAAACTAGGGTTTGTTTGATTTTCTCCTAAATTGATTCTAATCGATTATGCATGCTCTTATTTACTTATTTTATGTATGATTGATTATATTTCCTTGTTTTTCTGTTTGATTCCTACTATTATATAAACCCCTCCTCCCATTCCCTTCAAAAGGAGACAGAAAATCACTAATGTTTCCACTAAAAACTGAGGCTTTTTATTCTGTATTCATTTACTATTTTTTTCTGTTTGGCTCTTGGACGGATGAAAGCCAAGGACACTGGATTTCCTACTTTTCCGACCTCTCTTGGGTGTGAGCATTGCCCTAGGTTCTTGAAACCCTTGGGAACTTGACACATTTGAGACTATGGGTCCTGATTGCTGTTCTTTTCTCGTTTATTGAACAATAATTGGTTAGTCTCTTAACCTTCGCAATGTTTATTCCATTATGTTTTAATTAGCATGACTATGTTCTCTGAATTGCACTCCCTTGAATCTCTTCATGTGTGATTCTGCCTATAATTTCTAGCCTTAATAATGTACTTGTACCTACTTTAATCAATCTGGACATTTCGAAGCATGTTTAGCTTAATGTTATTGACAATTTTGAGTATTTGCACTGATTATCTGGCCTAAGCCTGTCTTTCTGCGTGATTCTGAACTGCCCTGGTGATTAAATTATATTACTAACATGCCTTAATCTGTTTAAGACCTTCACTTTAAGTGTGTAGTGTGCCCCTATGATCCTGTTTGTTACTTATTGTGTTCTTGCTCTATCCAGTCCTGTACCCCTAGCAATTAAGTGGAGCCTCTCACACTAGTTTTGCCCAAATTATGATTCTGCTTGCCTCCCTAGTATAAGTTATAATGTTTAACCCCTTTTTTTGGTATAATTTGATCATGTGGGCTTTAAACTTGTTGCATTGGTGACAACTATTTTTCTTACTAGCCTATTGCTCCTTGCCTTTTAACTTGGTAATCCCATAAGCTTCAGCCTCCCTATTTCCTATTAACATGTCACCCTGCCCTAATGTGTTATGTGACAATTTGCAACATTGTATTGTTTCTCGAATGCTTGCATCCCCTGTATAGACATGACCATTATATGATCATTTTGTAGTGTTTGCAAATACTTTTCCAAGCCTGTTACTTTATTACTATTCTCATTGGTTATTCCTTGTTATGAGTCTCTAATTCTTGGCCGGCTGAAAGCTAAGCCCCCCCCCCCAAATCTTCTCTATTAACCTCCCTAGTGTGAGCACTTCTTGGGGTCCATTTTGAGACCTTTGTGAACTCTGACACACTAGGGTCTAAGGTTCTTTGGCCACTTTGTCCTAATTGCTCAATTTTGCCCCCTTTCCACCTGCTGAATAAGCCAATTGGCTTGTGTAAATGGCTGTTTTCTGGATCTTTGATCAACTATGGCTACTGGGTTTTGGCCATCTTGTGTAAATGAAGATTGTTTTTCTGGGTTTGACCAACTGTGATTTCTAGGTTGTGGTGAAACCTGTATGGATACGAAATTGAAGGCCTGGCTGGGCTGGGTATACTTTAGGCCTGTCTTAGGCCCACTATAGTTAATTTGTAACTTTGTAATTTATTTCATTCACTGGGCCTGTAATAATTTTGTAATAACAATTGGGGTGTCAATAAAATTGGGAAAATGGGTCTATTCTAATGTTCGCATGAAAAGGGTAGAAATCTTGCCTATAAGTGTTTAATCCGTTCAACATGCTCTCCTGTAATGTGTTTGTTAGATAACCTACCTATAGAACTTGAGTGCTTAATTTGTTCAATATGTTCTGCTCCTATGTGTTGTGAGATAACCTGCCTATAGGACCTGAGTGTTTAATTCGTTCAACATATTCTGCTCCTATGTTTTTAAGATATCATGCCTATAGGAAATAAAATGTCAATGACCAATTTTTCAATTTGCATAACTCCAACATATTCATTAGATAAATGACCATAGGGTTATACTAGCTTATTTTCTACTGATTTTCATCTAGAAATCATGCCTATAGGACTTTAATTGGTTAATTTGCTATTGTTGATGTACTGCTTACCTAGAAGACATGCCTATAGGAGCTAAGTATAAAAATCAGTTTCAATCAAACTGAGTAATTTTGAGTATTTTCAATGGTTACCACTGCCAACTACTACGTAAATCATCTAGAGATCATGTCTATGGTTTAATAACTTATAATCTGTAATTTCAATAATCAACATGCAATACCAAATCCCTCTAAACTATATAGTTGTCCATAAGTGTAAAAAGCACCTTGCACCTGAAACTGCCTGCATGTTTGAATTCTGAGGTCACATAGAAACCATATGTACAGGGCTCAATGGATTTAATTTTCCTCAATTCCGAAATTGTCTTACGCCTAATATGAGAATTTATTTGCGTGCATTTGTTGTCTAAGTGTGGAGGCTAACTTGAGCCCTTAATTGCCTTTACATGAAGTCCAACATGTTTTGTGTGTCGCCTAGTTTTTATCATTTTTGAGCAGCCTAATTTAAGTCTAGAATCATCCAAAATAGAGGTCCAAACGCCTCATGGTCCATAGACATGGAACGGGTAGTGCACGCCTAAGTCACGGTTTAGAATCAACTAGTGCGCTTTAGGTAAAAAAATAAAGATAGTAATCGGGTAGCATGAGATGATAGTATGTGGCCGTTGAATAATATGAGTAAACACCCCATCTCGAGGGAGTTACAAAGTATTATTTATGTTGCACGAGGTGATCCCTTAGGTTAAAAAACTTAGGACCCCACCATCTTGTCTTTAGATCAATTATCTGTGTTTATTCAGGCAATTTTGATAATAACTGCCCAAGCTTCTTGTTTTTCTCTCTGATTATTTGACTAATTCATATAATTCGATTTCGGCCAGGACCCACAGTTGTGGACCTCGAAGAGTGCCAAACACCTTCTCTTCGAGGTAATTTAAGCCCTTATCCGATCTTTGGTGACGCTAACTGGTTAAAACAGAGTTATTTGCAAATAGGTGCCCTAATGCACCTCAAACCCGTTAGGTGGAGACTCTCTCTTTTAACACTTTCCTTAAATGAGTTGTAACATGTCGAAGCCCTCTTTCGCGGGGAAAAGGGGCGCGACAGCATGTCGACTCTGCTAGCAGAGGCAGATCTAGGATTTAAATGTCACGACCCAAAATCTATTAAGGCCGTGATGGCGCCGGACACCACAGTCAGGCAAGCCAACTCTCATTAGTTAATTAAGTTCCTATTTTATTATTTTTGAAAATCCTTACTTTTTATTTCATTATATAAAGATCAAATAAAGTTACCGAGTAAAAAAATGATGTTTTAAATAATTCAATTGAAATATACATCCCAAAGTCATCCCAGAACCCGGTGTCACAAGTGCATGAGCAAAATTTCTAGGAAGTATAAATGTGATACAATATTTTTCTAGAATACAAACTGGACAAAGAAATAAAAATACAATACAATACATCTGAAGGAGACTCTACCGGCTGCGGGTCATCTCGAGAGGTGCAACTTACCCAAGTCCCCGTATCAACCATACCACGACGCCAAGCGAGGCCACTAGATATACATGTACCTGTGCAATAAAAATGCACAACAAGTGTAGTATGAGTACGGAAACAACGTCTACTCAGTAAGTATCTCGCCTAACATCGAAGAGGTAGTGACGAGAGGTCGAATTTGATACTTGCTAGAGGTCAATCTAATAAAATCAAGGGTGACACTAAGCATGGATATCATAGGTAATTAACAAGTAGTGATAGGAAATAACAACTTCTTTTCACATTTTACAACTTTGGAATCTTCGTCATTTCAGTTGACAATTTATAATTCCAGGCCAGTAAACAGTTANCTTGCTAGAGGTCAATCTAATAAAATCAAGGGTGACACTAAGCATGGATATCATAGGTAATTAACAAGTAGTGATTGGAAATAACAACTTCTTTTTACATTTTACAACTTTGGAATCATCGTCATTTCAGTTGACAATTTATAACTCCAGGCCAGTAAACAGTTAAAAATCACAGAAAAGTACGCAGCAAATATCATGCGCAAGCAATGCCGAGGGTCGAACGGCCCGAACCAACAATAATAAAATATGCACTGCTGAAGGGTCGAACGGCTCGAACCATAGATGCATCTATTACCCCGCTTGCGAACTATCCTGCGATGCGGTCACATATAAATAATAGAGCTACCCCGCTCGTGAATCATACCTGCGACTCGGGTACTCATATATGTACACATATTCAAATAGTAAATCCAAAATTCCTCAGGAAATATTTCGCCAAGGAAAGATTAATTATCTTTTTAGATGATTAATAAAATGAAATTTAACCTACTTAAATATTCATTTACTAATTTGATGATATTAAACAATCTAATTTTATCAACAAAATTACAAGTACATCAAGTAAAGCATGCTAGTGGGTCTTAGATTACCCGTACATAAGAATAATAGTAGCTACGACGGACTCTCGTCACCTCGTGCGTACGTAGCCCCCACAAATTATAACACATATTTAATTATTTCGCCTATGGGGACAATTCCCTCTTACAAAATTAGAAAGGAGACTTACCTCGCTCCGAAGATTCATAATCGGCTTCCGAGCCCTTCCGATGACTCACATTGATGCATAATGCCCCAAAACTATCCAAATAATGGGCAAACCAATGAAAATACACTCTAATACTTATGACAATTCATTTTATATAAATTCCCAACTCCGGTCAGAAAGTCGATAAAATCACCCTCGGGCCCACGTGCCCGGATTCCGAAAATTTTTCAAATATAAATTTTACCCATAACCTTATGAACTCGATTTTTATAACTTATTCCCTATTCCATGCCCAAATTCGTTGCCAAAATCCAAAAATATGAATTTCTAGGTCTTCTACCCAAAACCCACAATTTCCACCAATTTCCATGTTTAAATCCTTATGAAATCATGTAATTAACCTAATACTTGCAAGAATTACTTAGCTCATAGAAGATGATGAAATCCCCTCTCTTCAAGGCTCCAAAATCGCCCAACCAAAGTGAGAAATGAGTGAAAAATTGCCAAATCCCGTCTTAAAATACACACTGCCCAGACTCGACCTCCAGCCTCGCACCTGCGCGCCAGCAGGTGCGCCCATGCACCTGCACCTGCGGCTTCCTCCTTCCCAGCCAGGCTCCACACCTGCGCTCCCTCTTCCGCGTCTGTGCTTCCGCAGGTGCGGAAATAACCTCGCACCTGCGCCCCCCAGCCAAGCCAGCCAAAATTCGCATCTGCGACGCCAAAGACGCACGTGCGACCCTTGTTGCGCAGGTTCGGTCACACCACACACCAGCAGACTTAGCCTTTCTCAAACTTCCAAATTCGATCTGATAACCACCCGGAGTCCACTAGGGGCCCCCCGGACCTCGTCCAATCACACCAACCTATCCCAAAACATAATGAAGACCTCCTCGAGGCCTCAAATTACATCAAATAACATCGAAACAATGGATCGCAACTCAATTCAATCCTTATGAACTTTGAAATTTCCAACTTTTACATTCGATGGCGAAACCTGTCAAATCACGTCCGATTGGCCCCAAATTTTGCACGCAAGTCACATTCAACATTACGGACCTGCCCCAACTTTTGGAATCAGAATCCGACCCCGATATCAAAATTTCCACTTCCGGTCGGACTTCTTAAAAACCTTCAAATTTCTAACTTTAGGCAAATAACTATAAAATGACCTACGGACCTCCGTATTCACTTATGATCGCGCTCCTAACACCAGAATCACCATACAGAGCTATTCCCAAACTCGGAATCCCAAACGGACATCAATAAATTTGAAATGCACTTCAACCCAGACTTATGAAATTTCTTCTAAAATACTAACTTCCACAATATACGCCGAAACGCTCCTGGGTCATCCAAAACCCGTTTTGAACATACGCCCAAGTCCAAAATCATCATACGCACCTGCTGGAACCTTCAAATCCCGATTCTGAGGTTGTTTACTCAAAAATCCAATCTCAGTCAATTCTTCCAACCTAAGGCTTCCGAAATGAGAACTTTCTTTCCAATTCGACTCCGAACTTCTCGAAATTCAGTTCCGACCATGCCTACAAGTCATAATACTTGAAATGAAGATGCTCATGGACTTAAACCGCCAAACGACGCGCTAAAGCTCAAAACGACCGGTCGGGTCGTTACATTCTCTCCCACTTAAACATGTGTTCGTCCTCGAACGTGCTAAGAACTGCTCTGGAGTTATCTGAAATCACCGTTTAACCCTGCATGCACCTACCTGTGCTGCCATCACTCAGCCGAGCGCATTAGCTCGATCGAATCCAAAAATATCTTCTTTTATCCATTCAATGAGGTTAGAACCTAGTTCCAACTCCCGTAATTCTCTGCCAGGCTTGTTTCCAGTATATGAACACCGAATCAATCACTACACGAGGTACCAGAACATGATTGCATGCCTTTGCTGACTTAGAACCATACACTGCATAATTCATCGTTTAACAATAATGACATTCCATGATCCTTAATAGCCAAAATTCCACGAATCTAATGCTCCCAATGCATCTCATGACATATATATAGGTCATGCTATAATTCTTACGATACCACCACGACGGTGGAGATGTTTAGAAGTTTACAACCAATTGTAGAGTCAACAAATCATTGAACCTCTTCTCTTGCCTAGAATCATCACCTCATTATGAACCAACTAATGGTATTTGTTCTTTAATATACTTCACACAATCTTATCGCACTGATCCCTGATACGATAAATCTCGTCTCACCCAGTATGAACTGCTCAGACAACAAGTCACCCCCGACATGACCAACAGTCTCACATGATGCCACAATGCACCAATAGGCCCGAGCTCGAACACGATACATATGGAAATGACTCAGGAAGGGGCTACTCGACTCCCGCAACTAATATGAACTTTCCTCAGAAAATAGAAAGTAAAACACAAGAAAAATAAATATAGGGGACCGTACACAACATCACACTGTTGTGGTGCGCAGCCCGATCCAAACAACATAACAGTGGCGGCGTGCCACTTGATCCACCCATAAAATTCACATAAGGAGATACACACCAAGCTATGTTAATAGCCTTACCTGGGTCCATAATAACCCACCTTTCCTCATAAAGCGCAAGAATAACCATTACAGCCGGAGAAAAACTCCTACATCCGCAACCAAATGAACCGAGCACCCTCCAGGCATGAACTCTCAAATAAACAATATTATACTTCTTTATACTTGGTCTGAATCTTCAATCAATCAAGTGACTACATGTCACACTCATACGATCTTCGTGTGTAATACACGTCCACGACCTCATGCATTAGATAACAAGTCTACACCTCCATACCACCGGCCACACAACTGCTGTAAAGCCTACCAAGAAATCTGCAACCAGAAAGCAATGCCTCTTACACAACCACCGATCTCAGGTGATGCTGAAGACAATACCAACTTACTCTATGAAACCAAATCCCTTTTCTTACTCATCCGAGCTCGTGACATCCTTGCCAACATCGAACTGTTACCTTTATCCTCGCTTCAAAATTTCATACCGTTCACTGCACCTATCATGCCAATATGCAATCGGACAGGAATCTCGTCATAACTCCTGAACCAGTGATAGGGTAAATACTTTATCACATAGAAACCTTTTACTTAACTCAATTCAAGAGAACCATAACAACACATGAGTGAATTCTCATAATCACAAAACATGCAAATCCTCAAGTAATAGTCTATACCACCATAATCCTTCTGGGATCCGTCTACACATGACAGGCCGTAATACTTAAATGCTTATAAATACAATCAATTACGGCGGCCATCAAGCACTCACATGCACCGTCATAACTCACATGCATAACTAATCATTCTGAAAGGACTGACTACTGCCTCCATTGCGCCAATTCCACCATGGCTAACCATCTAACCTTTCCAAATTTCCATTACTCTCATCATTCTCAAACTCCACTTCTGCAGGACATAACTGATTCACCCGTATACCTTCAACTGGAACTGATACGACACTTAGCCGCACACTCAACTTATCAATAATAGACTTCCCCCACTTTGCTCAAGCCATAGATAAATATTAACAATAACTCACAATGCCCATACGCTAACACCGCCACAATACCGCAGTGAGATTTAATTAAAACTTTCATAAGCTCATATAACACGACCCATCTTATATGTTAATCCAATTCGCACTCACCTTAGGGATGATGATAACACCAAATCAACACATAGAAACTCAATTCGCACTCACTTCGAGTGATTCCATTCCACGAGAATACTTTGTCTCCAATCCCATGAACCGTTTCATGCTCTCCTTGCACGCATATTCACATCTTCGACCGGCATACCCATTCTGATAAACCTTCTATGAACCCGAAATCATTTCTCCCTTCTATGAACCCAAATGCTACTATGCACGCCGAAGATAACGTAGAACACTCCAACCATAATTTCTCTTTCCCATAATTCCACTGCAAAAGCTCGATTCTTAACCATACCGTGGGCTTGAAATCCTTAGACACACTGACCTTCGAATTTACTAGGACCTCTATTGAGAGTCACCCACTATGGCTTGGTACCGAATATATTCAACTCCACAGCTTCGTTGGTACCTGAACACCCATCTTGAATAAGCACCCGACTGAATCACTTCCCTTGCAAATTACCTCTGCACTAAGCATAAATCCTGAATCCGTCCAAAGCCTAAACATGATTCTATAAGGCCAAACTTTGCACACATTTATCAAATCCTATGCTCAATTACTGCTCATGCCTTCTTCCCTTAGCTGTAATAACCCACTAATATGCTGATGACCAGAATTTTCGTCATTAGATACCCATGCAATCCAATCGCAGGCGGTCGAACTCTCCCACTTAGCCTGAAGCCGCTATCACACAAATCTGGAACTCACCAAGAATCTTCCTTCCTTGTAGACATGATCCTGCATAACTAACTCGCCAAATTCCTTGAAATCCTTCCGTTAGAATTTCACAAGCACTCTGAGTCATTAACCAAATTCTCATATCCGGCCTCTTGCTGAATAGACGGTAAAATCCCTCGCGAAACTCCGCCAACCACGCAACCACTGACCTTCTCACAGAAGATAACCCACCTGCGAAAATTACCAACTAACACCTTCCAACTACGTTGTACTGCACAATCTCTACGGCATCAATACCCCATCCTACACCCGTTCTCATTACCAACTTTACCAGTCCGTCCGCTCCTCATGGACATCTACTAAATGCGCGACACTATCTTCTAATTCACAGCTATGCTGCATCCTTCTTCATATCGAACAACTCCTCTCTGTTGCATCCAATCTTCAGCCGAAATAGCCAATATTTCAATTTAAGCCCGTGGACCCAATCACCGTCCACTAAAATTCTCAAATCGCTCCAAACTTCTCCTCCAGATGTGCAGCTACCTTACCACAGAACTCATATGCCATAGTTCCACTCTACCACTTAGTCAAACTCGCTCCTTTAAGCAACTGCTCGACTTCTGCTTCTTACACCTGGCCTTCTAGAAATTAACCATTGCCTGACACTTCCCATATGTCTTTCCTCATCCCTTGCTGCCCAGCTGTTGTCTTAGGCCAATATCTATATTTGTAGCACTTGACCCGATAGATTGCTACTGACTTCAAACCCTTCCGAAGATCCCCTTCTCGAGCCATCAACATTAGAAATACCTATTCAATCCTGAACCACAGCACACCGCGATCTTTGACAACCGCTTCTTCAATACTATCTCACTATCTCCCACCCCAAAGGCGAATCTTAAGAGATCATAACACCGGCAAACTTAACACATTCTATTCGATCAAGGAAGACATTACCACATCACAGATGAAGATTTCACCTCACTTGAAAACACCCAGTCCCATTACTCTATCAACCCGAACCTGATCATTTATAGTCCAATTGTCTTTCCTCCGCCGAAAATAAAATTCTGAAATCTCGGAATCACGCTCCGAGTAGAACTCCTATCAAGTCATTCATTTCCCCGACATATAGGCAAGCATCCTATCCTCATATCAATATCGTGCGATATCCAATCGCAAGCATCATAACAACCTGATCATAGCCTCAAAGCTCTCAGAAACACAACTACTGTGCTGAAACAACATAATATCCTCCCGCAGAGCAACGACAATATCCCCAAACAATCACGCATGGAAAAACATCACGCACCATATCCGTAGTACCATTACAATTCCTCTAATTCTCAATTTATAGAAAGCGCTTCGCGACGTGAAAGATTGGTAAGAAGAAACATAGGCATAAGCCTCAAAGGAACCAAACCGCATGATAAGGAATCAAGAAGTGAAGTAGTCCTAACATCCATGTAGCCTCTCAAAGATAAGTACAGACGTGTTCGTACCGATCCGCAAGACTCTACTAGACTTGCTCATGACTCGTGAGACCTAAGGGAACCTAGTGCTCTGATACCATGTTTTCAAGACCCAAAATCCATTAAGGTCGTGATGGCGGCGGACAACACAGTAGGCAAGCCAACCTTCATTAGTTAATTAAGTTCCTATTTTATTATTTTTGAAAATATTTACTTTTTATTTCATTATATAAAGATCAAATAAAGTTACCGAGTAAACAACGATGTTTTAAATAATTCAATCAACAAATACATCCCAAAATCATCCCTGAACCCAGTGTCACAAGTGCATGAGAAATATTTCTAGGAAGTATACATGTGATATAATATTTGTCCAGAATACAAACTGGACAAAGAAATAAAAGTACAATACAATACATCTGAGGGAGACTCTGCCGACTGCGGGTCATCTCGAGAGGTGCAGCTCACCCAAGTCCCCATATCAACCATGCCACAACGCCAAGCGGGGCCACTAGATATACATGTACCTATGCAATAAAAATGCACAGCAAGTGTAGTATGAGTACCGAAACAATGTGTACTCAGTAAGTATCCCGCCCAACCTCCAAGAGGTAGTGACGAGAGGTCGAATTTGATACTTTCTAGAGGTCAATCCAATAAAATCAAGGGTTACACTAAGCATGGATATCATATGTAATTAACAAGTAGTGATAGGAAATAACAACTTCTTTTCACATTTTACAACTTTGGAATCTTTGTCATTTCAGTTGACAATTTATAATTCCAGGCCAGTAAACAGTTAAAAATCATAGAAAGTACGCAGCAAATATCATGCGCAAGCAATGCTGAGGGTCGAACGACCCGAACCAACAACAATAAAATGTGCACTGCCGAAGGGGCGAAAGGCTCGAACTATAGATGCATCTATTACCCCGCTCGCGAACTATCCTGCGACGCAGTCACATATAAATAATAGAGCCACCCCGCTCGCGAATCATACCTGCGACTCGGGTACTCATATATATACACACATTCTCAGGAAATACTTAGCCAAGAAAGATTAATTCTCTTTTTAGATGATTAAGAAAATGAAGTTTAACCTATTTAAATATTCATTTACTAATTTAATGATATTAAACAATCTAATTTTATCAATAAAATTATAAGTACAGCAGGTAAAGCATGCTAGTGGGTCCTAGACTACCCGTACATAAGCATAATAGTAGCTACGCACAGACTCTCGTCACCTCGTGCGTGCGTATCCCCCACAAATTGTAACACATATTTAATTATTTCGCCTATGGGGACAATTCCCTCTTACAAGGTTAGAAAGTAGACCTGCCTCGCTCCGAAGATTCATAAGTGGCTTCCGAGCCCTTCCGATGACTCACATGGATGCACAACGCCCCAAAACTATCCAAATAACGGGCAAACTATTGAAAATACACTCTATACTTATGACAATTCAATTTATATAAATTCCCAACTCTGCTCGGAAAGTCGATAAAATCACCCTCGGGCCCACGTGCTCGGATTCCGAAAATTTTTCAAATATAAAGTTTACCCATAACCTAAGGAACTCAAATTTTATAACTTATTCTGTCACGACCCAAAATCTACCAAGGCCGTGATGACGGCGGACACAACCGTCTGGCAAGCCAATCATTAATTAGTTAAAATAAATTTCTGTTTAACATCTTTTCCGAAATCATTACCTTTCACTTACAAGTTATAATAGCGAATAAAAATATCGAATAAATACGACAGGTAAACTATTCCATTTATTCAGTTAAATCCCAAACACATCCCAGAACCGGGTGACACAAGTACATGAGCAAATTCTAAGAATTTCACAAATATTACAAAGCTTGTCCGAAATACATATTGGACAAGGAATTAAAAATGAAAATAAATACAATATGAGGGAGACTCTGTCAGCTGCGGATCGCCTCGGGATGATGCAACTCGCCTAAGTCTCCAGACCAGCCACGTCGTTATGAAAGTACATGTGCAATAAAACTGCACAACAAGTGTAGCAAGAGTACGAAAACAACGTGTACTCAGTAAGTCGCTCGCCTAACCTCCGAGAGGTAGTGACGAGAGGTCGAATTAGACACTTGTTAGAGGTCAATTTAGTATATTCAAGTGAGCCACTAAGCATGAATGTCATAGACAATTTATTAAAATCAGGAATAAATAATATCAACTCCTTCCACATTTAACACTTTAAATCTTCATCATTTCAGTTGACAATTTAAATCATAATCCGGGATAAGAAACATCAGATTTATTTCACATTTTACACTTCAATTCACCTTCCTCATAACTGGCCATTAAAACTTCCTTAGGCCGATAAACATGTATAAATCACAGTAATACGCAGTAAATATCATGTGCAAGCAATGCCGAGGGTCGACGGCCCGAACCAACATAAACATAAATTGTGCATTGCCGAGGGTCGAATGGCCCGAACCATAGATGCATCTATTTTCCCCGCTCGCGAATCAATCATGCGACGCGGTCAACATAAAAATAATAAGGCTAACCTGCTCGTGAATCATACATGCGACTCAGGCGCTCATATGTACACGTATTCACATAATAGATCCGCATTTTTATCAAGAAAATAACTTCTTAGGAAATGATAAAATCCTCTTAAAGGAACACGAAAAATAGCATTTAAATCTCTGTTTTGAAACTCATTTTTTTGCCAAGTTTAATAATATTTCATAATATAACCTCATTAGGTATACAATTATCCACGGAGGAAATCAATTCTCTTTCTAGATGATTAAGAATATGAACTCTAGTTTTCTTAGATATTCAATTACTGTTTTGATCATATTAGCGGTCTAATATTACTGGCAAGATCACAAGTACAACAAGTAAGGCATGCTAGTGGGTCCTAGACTACCCGGACATGGCATAATAGTAGCTATGCACAAAATCTCGTCACCTCGTGCGTACGTAGCCCCCCACAGATAGTAGCACATACTTAATTAGTTCATCTAGGGGGACAATTCCCCCTCACAAAGTTAGAAAGGAGATTTACCTCGCTCCGAAATTTCATAACCGGCTTCCCAGCTCTTCCGACGACTCCAATGGACGCACAACGCCCCCAAAACTATCCAAATAACGACAAACCAATGAAGATATACTCTAACATTTGTAACAATTCAAATTATATAATTTCCCAACTCCGCTCAGTGAATTGACCAAAATTCCCGAGGGCCCACGTGTCCGGAATCCGAAATTTCTCGAAGATATATTCTACCCATAGCCTTACTACCTCAAATATACAATTTACACTAAATTCCATGCTCAAATTCGTGGTGGAAACAAAAAATACCATTTCTAGGTTTTTCTTGAAAATTTCCAAAATTTTCCACAATTTTTCATGTATAATTCCATGTAATAACCTTGTATTTAACTTGGAATCATGAAGGAATTACTTACCTAGCATTGCATGAAGAAAATCCTCTCTTGAAGCCCCTCAAAATCGCCCCACACCAAAAGAAAATGGGAGAAATGAGCCAAGAATCCCGTTTAAAATAATACACTGCCCAGGTATAACATCAACCGCGATCGCACAAGCAAAATCCCAGAAGCCTCCCAGCACCCGCAGTGCGATCGCACAGTCACATCTGCGGTCGCACAAGCCAAAACCTGCAGCCTCATTTTTTTTCTTTTGTGCGGTTGCATTCCTCTTTGTGCAATCGCAAAAGCCAAAATTTCCAGCCCTCAAATTCTTCTCCGCGATCGCACAACTAAGGCTGCGATCGCACTGAGTCCCCAAAACACTAGAAAACAACATTAACCAAATGCTTGAAAATAACACGAAACCACCCCGAAACACACCCAAGGCCCTCGGGTTTACCCCATCCAAATCACACGACTCAGTCCCATAACCTCACACGGACTTGCTCGAGGCTTCGAATCACATCAAACAACACCGAAATCATGAATCGCACTAAAATTCAACTTTATGAACTTTGAAATTTCAAACTTCCACATCCGATGCCGAAACCTATCAAATCACGTCCGATTGACCTCAAATTTTTCACACAAGTCATATTCGACATTACGAACCTGCTCCAACTTCTGGAATCGCATTCTGACCCCGATATCAAAATTTCCACTTCCGGTCGAATTTCTCAAAAACCTTCAAATTTCTATCTTTAGCCAAACGACTTCAAACTAACCTACGGACATCCGAATTCACTTCCGATCGCGCTCCCAACTTCACAATCACCATACGAAGCTATTCCCAGACTCGGAATCCCAAATGGACATCAATATCACTGAAATGCACTTCAAACCAAACTTAGGAAATTCCTTCAGAAATGCTGACTTCCACAATATACGCCGAAACGCTCCCAGGTTATCCAAAACCCGATCCGGACATACGCCCAAGTCCGAAATCATCATACGAACCTGCAGGAACCTTCAAATCCTGATTCGGAGGTCGTTTACTCAAAACCAATCTTGGTCAATTCTTCCAACTCAAGCCTTCTAAAATGAGAATTTTCTTTCCAAATAAATTCTAAACTTCCCGAAATTCAATTCCGGCCACACCTACAAGTTATAATACCTGAAACGGAGCTGCTCATGACCTCAAACTGCTGAACGAAGAGCTAGAGCTCAAAACGACCGGTCGGGTCGTTACATATTCCCAATTCCATGCCCAAATTCGTGGTCAAAATCCAAAAATATGAATTTCTAGGTCTTCTACCCAAAACCCACAATTTCCACCAATTTCCATGTTTTAATCCTTATGAAATCATGTATTTAACCTAATACTTGCAAGAATTACTTACCTCATAGAAGATGATGAAATCCCCTCTCTTCAAGGCTCCAAAATCGCCCAACCAAAGTGAGAACTGAGTGAAAAATTACCAAATCCCGTCTTAAAATACACACTGCCCAGACCCGACCTCCGCACCTGCGGCCTCCAGCCTCCAATATCAAAATTTTCACTTTCGGTCGGACATCTTAAAAACTTTCAAATTTCTAACTTTAGCCAAATGACTCCAAAATGACATACGGACCTCCGTATTCACTTCCAATCGCGCTCCGAACAGCAGAATCACCATACAGAGCTATTTCTAGACTCAGAATGCCAAACGGACATCAATAACACTGAAATTCACTTCAACCCAAACTTATGAATTTTTTTTAAAATACTAACTTCCACAATATACGCCGAAACGCTCCCGGGTCATTCAAAACTTGTTCCGAACATACGACCAAGTCTGAAATCATCATACGAACCTGCTGGAACCTTCAAATCCTGATTCTGAGGTTGTTTAATCAAAAATCTAATCTCAGTCAGTTCTTCCAACCTAAGGCTTCGGAAATGAGAACTTTCCTTCCAATTCGACTCCGAACTTCCCAAAATTCAGTTCTGACTACGCCTACAAGTTATAATACCTAAAATGAAGTTGCTCATGGACTTAAACCGTCAAACGACGCACTAGAGCTCAAAACGACCGGTCGGGTTGTTACATTAAAGGTGGCGTTTGCCAAAATTTCCTTTAATGTACACCTTATAATAACTACTAATATATAGTTTGTTTGGAATGATTGTCCGGTTTATTTTTTAGTTTATTTGGTAATTTAATAAGCACTTTATTTGCAAATATAAAAATTACATCAATTTTTTCAGACCCTACTTGTAGAACTTCATTGGATATATATGTTATTATTGTCATATGAAAATTACATCTCAGACATTAAGAAGCAAATATAATTAACATTTTAAAAAAGGAATCACAGTTTTATTATTAAATTTGCACAAGTAAAATAAAATCTTTAATAAGGGAACTCCACAATCAGAATAAGAAAAAAAAAAGAACATCTTCAATAGATAAATTATACCCATAAGTAAATACGGAATTAGATAAACTACAAGATCTCAAAACATAAAATCATAAATCTAATGCTTGCAAAATATTCATCATAATTTATTACTAAAGAGATTTAAATTGTAATTAACAATCATATAATAACAAAAAATTTATGTTATAATAAAAAAATAAATTATAAATTAATTTTGATCTCAATCTAAATCAAGACCCAAGTTTTTTGATTTTGAAAGAAGAAAACTGAAAGATTTGAGATTAAGAGAAATGCTTATATTATAAATTTTTTAAATTTTGGAGGCTCTTTTTTAAGTGTTCTGGCTAAATATCACACATAAAGTAATAAAATATAGGGGAAAAAATAAAAATAATAAACAACAAATAGGTAATTGGGAGGTAACCAAAAAGGAAATTGACTGGGAGAAAAGAAATAAAAAGCACAACGAAAAGGGAAAGTCAGATAAATTCCAACTTGAATTTTACACACAAGAAAAGCTTTTAAAAAGGTCTACCAGTCATGTCACCTTTGTCTAGTTTGCAGATGGGGGTGACATGATTATAAATTTAACCTAGTTTAAATTTTTTTATACATAAAGATATGTAATTTTACCAAGCGAGCGGGTGCCATACCACCCCCACCCATAAGGGTGGATCCTCCCTTGTCTGCTAGGGATATTTTAGGCTCTTACCATAGGGAACTTGGTCTATACGAATTAGTCTTCTTTGATAAGTGTGTTTCCCTGTTCTTTATTATTATATGAATATCCCGCTCCCGTTTTCCCTTTTCATTTTTGCATGCACACCCTTTCCCCTTCATTTGAACTGGCAGTAATGTGCAAAACTCTGCTCAACTTGGTTACAATATGCATTTTAATGGTATGTTTGGTTGCTCCAAGACATTTTTGAAATTTTGCTACATCATGCCTCTCCCTAACCTTACTCCCTCGCTTATTTTGTTACAATTATCACATTGTGCGAACTAACTTCTTCCTTGTTTTCCTTTCTTTTTATGTCTTTACATTTCATTTAATATTGCATTTGTTGTCTTCATAATGCAAAATACTTGACAACATGTTGTTTATCTTTTCATAAAGCATGATCCACATCATATTTTACTCGTGTGTAACTAATACCATAGCGGCACTTGATGAGTGTCCGCGCTCTTCCTAAATCACCCTTTAAATTTGGAAAGACTTATTTGCGGTAAAACTAGTCGATCAGCGGTGCAGTCGACGGTTCCGTGCCTTGCCCTCTCAAGTTGTCCACTTTATGGTACCGGTCTAGACTCTTCTAGAAACTGCACTCTGTGTATTAGTTGTGCATGCATCATGTCCAAACCTAGAATGGGTTAGAACGATGTCCACGTATTAACCTGCTAAGGCAAGCCTTGTCCAAAGTCCGCAAGGATTCCATAATCCCAATAGACACAATCATGACATGTGCATTATTTAGAGAAAACGTGCCAATATGTTGATCATTAACGTGTAAATAGTCAAATTAGGAGGGGGAAATGGCTAATTTTATTTGTTTTGCAGAAATGAGCCACGAAGTCCCCAGGTTCGGCATGGTTCAAAATATCCCACCTTGCTGCTGGATTGGTTGGAAAATCTCTCACCAAGTGACAAAAACATGTGAAAAGAGTCCACGGGAATTTACCTTCCTTGTTAGATATTCAGCCGAACAATGTATTAATTGAGGCCGCCACCACGTTTTGGGATGAGAAGAGAGCCGTCTTTTGTCTTGGCGACATAGAAATGACTTCCCTTTTAGAAGAAACAAGAGTCTTTACTGGGCTCCCATGGGATAGCCTGGTTTGTTGGTACCGAAAAACTGCACTTCTCGAGGTTTTCTGAAAATGATGGGTTTCAGGAAAAATGATGAGTTAGTCTATCTAAAGAAATATTACATACCATTCGATTTCCTTTATGAGTGTTATGGGCACAACAAGTCATATCGCCTTTATCATGATGAGTTTGCCATCACCTCTTTGGGTTGGACTCACCGCGGGGTTTTCGTATTCATTGTATGTTTTCTAGGGATGCTGGTATTTCCAATATAGGGAGAAAGGATCCACACTCACCTAGCTATGGTCACTAAGACCCTAATGGAGGGGATTAAGGGGCAAAGTTATACTATTGTCCCTATGATTTTAGCTGAGATGTATCAAGCCTTAGACCGTTGCAAAAAAGGGTATAGACATTTCGAGGGTTGCAATCTATTGCTGAAAATATGGTTGTTAGAACACCTTCAGAGAGGAGAATACCGTCAAGAACTTCCACGACGACCATGGAATGACCACATAGCCTATCACCATCCGAAGAGAATGACTTTTATTCCAGAAAGGTTTGCACAACCGGGAAATGCTGTGAGCTGGGTATATTTCCATAACAATTTGACTGATGACAAGATACATTGGATGTTCGAGTGGTTCCCTAGCGGTGAATTCATTATCAGGTCGAGAGACGTTCCTCATCTAGTGCTAATCGGATTGAGGGGAATATATACTTATGCTCTTATCATGGTTATGAAGCAAGCGGGGAGAAAACAAGTTATACCACGAGTTTCCAAAATGGTTCATTACAAAGCAGACATCCAAGGGAATGCCATTACATTCAGGTTCGAGGCACAACACATGTGGCATCGAAAGATTGTTGTGGAGAAAGATACCATCGAACCAGACCCATATCATGCCGGCCATGTGTACTTTTACCCATCATAGTTGGTCGATGACATAGAAGGAGAAGTCAAGCCAGGGGTTGATTTGAGGAATAGGGTCATAGACGACACGGATGAAGCACAAGTCAAACATAGGAGGTTGTGCAAAAGGGTTTTTGAGTATGAAGAAGGCATTTGTAACAACATAAAGTGGACATGGAAGAAATCAACGTATGGAGGGGAATCGCTATTAAGTCAACAAAGAGGTTGGAGTATTTGGAGTAGGGTTTGATGGAGCTTGAGGGAAAGATGATAAAAAGGGTCTCAGACTATCAGAATGCAGAGGGAAATGGACGGGTAGTGCACGCATAAGTCACGGTTTAGAATCAACTAGTGCGCTTTAGGTAAAAACTTAAAGATAGTAATCGGGTAGCAGTAGATGATAGTTTGTGCGCGCTGAATAATACGAGTAACACCCCATCTCGAGGGAGTTACGAGGTATTATTTATGTTGCACGGGGTGATCCTTTAGGCTAAAAAACTTTGGACCCCCATCTTGTCTTTAAATCAATTATCTGTGTTTATTCAGGGACTTTTGATAATAACTACCCAAACTTGTTTTTCTCTCTCATTATTTGACGAATTCATGTAATTTAAGTTCGGCGGAGACCCACAGTTCTGGACCTCGAAGAGTGCCTAACACATTCTCTTCGAGGTAATTTGAGCCCTTACCTAATCTTTGGTGATGCTAACTAGTTAAACCAGAGTTATTTTCAAATAGGTGCCCTAACACACCTCAAACCCGTTAGGTGACGACTCTCTCTTTTAAAACCTTCCTTAAAAGAGTTGTAACATGTCGAAGCCCGCTTTCGCGAGGAAAAGGGCCCGACACCATCTACCTGGGTCCGGGTGACCGGACCAGAATCGACTAAATATTTACGGCTCATAAAAAATGAGCTAAGGAACAATAGTCATCGCCTCTCCATAGTCGTTCCTCATTTTTGGCATTTTAGGACCACAAAAAAAGAATTCCGCTCGATTTCCAAATTTTTATGCGATATAGCCCACGCCATCTGCGTGATCCGAGAGACCAGCCCCGGATCAACTAAAATTTTGCTGGTCCATGAAAGGCGACCTAAGGAACAATCGTTATCGCCTCGCGATGGTTGTTCCTTTTTTTTGCATTTTAGGACCATAAAACTAGAATTTTGCCCGATTCCCAAATTTTTGTGTGTTATAACCCACGCCATCTGCATGGGACTAGAAGACCGGACCTGTGTCATGCCCCAAACCTAAATAGGCATGGCCGTCACCCAGTTCCACACTCGGCCCGAGCGTACCACTCTATAATTGTGAACTCTAGAGGGGTAACCCTCAACTTAGGCCGATGAGGACATATTCTGAATCATCTGAAAAGAACGCCTCTGTCATCTATAGGGTAAACATACCCAAAAGGTAATATATGTAACTATATAGGTCGATGAAGCCGCCATGAACATCTACTGATATACAAAAGATACATAACTCGTCTACAAGCCTCTAGAGATAGCTGAACTGTACCATGGTCGGGACAGGGCCTCGACCTACCCATCAAACCTGTATATATAAAATGGACTCCAAGGTCTAGACCTGGTAACTTCGAGGAAGTCGAGCTTACCAACCAAGCTAATGTTTGACTCTGTCTACTATGAGGGTCTGTCCAACTATCAATAAGACAGGCAGGCATGAAATGCAGCGTCCCTGGCAAAAGGGATGTCAGTACGAAATAATGTACCGAGTATGTAAGGCAATAGAATACTTGAAAGCTGAAACTGAGTTGATAATATAATAACTGAAAGTTACTAGGAGTCAAAGATAATCTGAAAAATATGCTTACATTCCAATACTGACTCAACTCTCTCAATATAGTAAGTAAAATAGTTGTTCGGCCTTATAAGGCTCAGTATGTGTAACTGCTCTGCTATAGTAGGCTTGCTCATAGATGCTCGGCCATACTAGGCTCTGTATATCGACCATTCTAGGCTCGCTCGTAAGCGCTCAGCTACAGCAGGCTTGGTATATAACTCACCATCTGATCAGAGGTTGCCCAATAGGGGCCTGCTCATCGATTATAGCTCGATGGTGGTGAAAATACTGTAATCAAACACATGTAGTTACCGGATCATGCCAAAATAAAAGAAAGGTTTAGCCTTAAAATACCTTAACTCTGCTGAATCCTCATTACATTCCAAGAAATTCTTCAAACAACTCAACTCAATCTACCACATCATAAGGAGATTCAAAATCAGTGCTGAGTAAAGGCTAAGTTAGCAACTTAAACTAGTAGCTCGTTTACGAAATTTTGGGCAACATCTCCCCTGTATCAAGGCCCTCCTACAATACCATATATAAACTAGACCAATAACAATAAAATAAAAACATGTATGCATCATTTTCCAACCTTATCTACATCACAATATATCACAAAACAACCACACACCCTAATCACTTCATACATTAAACGACAACAAAAGTAGTGTCAAACAACTTAAAAATGTAACGACGAATGACCAGCCCAACATTTTTTCATTATGTTGTGTTTGTCCACACCTTTTATCCTCCAAAACTTCATAAAACATCAGTAAAATAGACAGCCCAAAAGCAACACGAAACAGCCCACAAAACAGTCCACTACAAGTCGAATAACTCGAACTCACGGCTTCCGATCACTGTCCCCTGAGTTCTAACTTTTAGGAAACGAATTTATAAACCTTCCTAGATATTTAAATCTTAAATTCATAAATTATAAGTTTTATTAACTATGAAGTACCTTCCAAAACTCAAACTACAAAGAAAAAGAGAGGCGATATAGCGATACTTACGTCGTAGGGATCGTTCTAGTGTTATCGCTTCTTGATATCGTATTCGGGATGTTAATATTCTTGAAAAACCTTGTGGAGAGATTGAGAATAAGTTTAGGGGTATTATTCCGGTCGTGGAATGTGGAAAAGTGAAGAAAGAGACGACATTAGGCATATATATATATCCATTTTTGAAAAGTCAAAGAGTTGCTAGCTTGGCACGCTATTATTGGCTCTTCTTCAGACACTTATATCTTTTTATCCGGATGTCGTATGAATGAATAGTTAAGAGAGTTAGAAACTAAATTCCAAGATCTTAAATTTGGTTTATAATATATCCCAAAAAGACCTCATATTGCACACGAAATGTATTTCGCAAAAAGCTTTAGTGACAAACCTACTTGTCACCTATGAAGTTTTCGCAGTCTCGCAAAACTGTAAATATCTATCTACTCCTATGTCGAATTTATGAACGGTTTAATGTGTTAGAAAATATAATATTAGATATTCAATTTGGTAGGGATATCATCCCCTAGTTCCAAGTGTATCATGAGAAAAGCTTAGCCACATTTGACCTAAATTTTAGCATATTTATGAATGTAACTTGTGATGATCTTTGCCAACTTTTGTTCCACAACTCACTTGACTTCAAAACATAACACATGAATATCATAGGATAAAAATAACTCATAACATAACCTCCTTATCATTTTGAGCACCCTAGTCTCACCCCAAAATTACACGTTATAAAATTCCCAACTTGTCGACTTTCGACGAAACTTATTTTCTTCAATTGGTTTAGCTTCTAAGACTTCCAACCCTCTTAGGACTTGCAGTCCATGATCTTAAATATTTGTAACCTCCAAGTTAACATTATTAACTTACTTTATGTACTTTCAAAGATGATCACATTTCAGAGATTACATCCATTGACTTACGACGTACTCTCACATACGAAACTATAGGGTGTAACAACCTGGTCGCCTAAAATTTTGTCAGCCCATCAAAAATGACATAAGGAACAAAATTCATTATCTTTCCATAACTGTTCCTCATTTTTTGTCATTTTAGGTCCATATAACTTGTATACGCCTTATTCTCAGATTTTCGTGTGCTATAGCCCACGCCATCTACATTGGTCTGTGTGACCAGACCCGGATCGCCTAAAATTTTTTTGGTCCATCATAAATAACCTAAGTAATAATAGTCATTTCCCGATTTCTAGATTTTCGTGAGCTATAGACCACGCTATTTGCATGGGTCCGGGCTACTGAACATTGATCACCTAAAAAAATTTTATCCCATAAAAAATGAGCTAAGGAACAATAGTCATTTCCTCACCAAGAGCGTTCCTCATTTTTAGCGTTTTAGGATCATAAAACTAGAATTTAGACCGATTCCTAGATTTTCATGTGCTATAGCCTAGGGTATCTACATGGGTCTGGGTGACCGGACCTGGTCGTCTAAAAATCGTCTGGCCCATAAAAATGACCTAAGGAACAATAGTATTGCCTCACTATGCTTGTTCCTCATTTTATGGAAGGAAGAAACTAAATAGAAATCACTGATACCATCCCCGCCTGAGCTGGAGGAGCCGGGAGCAGGTGAGGATTATGATTACAGAGTCCCTAGGTCGTTCATCACCCCTGATGATTCTGATGCCACCAAATCAACAGCTGAGGAGCTGGAGAAAGTCATATTGATCGGACACTTGCTAAATCGGAAGGTATACCTGGGCACGGGGTAAACTCTCGAGCTTAGGAAAAAACTCATTAAATTCCTTATATCGAACATATATTGTTTCGCTTGGTCCCATCTTGATATGACGGGGGTCCTGCCAGATATAACCACTTATAAGTTGTGTTTGGATCCAAAGTTCCCGGTTAAACATAAGAGTAGACCTCAGTCCGAAGTCAAACATGCATTCATCAAAGACGAGGTATCTAAACTCCTTAAAATAGGTTCCATTCGGGAAGTTAAATACCCGGACTGGTTAGCTAACATAGTGGAAGTGCCTAAAAAGGAATAAATTAAGAATGTGCGTAGATTTCGAAGATTTGAAATTTCAGTTGTCTCCCTAGCGGCACTCTCTTTTATTTTTGTAACACTTATACTATACCTTCTACTACCCCAACTCCTATCTGAATATTTCTCGAGGATTACGATGTCGTATATGAGAGACTGAACTTTGTATGATTGGTTTCACTACGTTTATCTTACATGATCTACTGATTGATCTGAGACCTCTTGTCTAGCCATAACCAAGCTCTTTTTGAATCAACTACTAACTACTCGTCAGTCCATGCTCATATTTATATTTTATGTAACCTCTCTTGGGTTATGTCTTTTGTCTTAGCTTACCTTTTGCATTGGATCCTAATGTATCAAATGTTCATTCACACTTATTTATTAATAACATTTGGTGTGGGAACCCTTACTGCCTCTCCGGACATCGTGCTTGAATAATATCCGGAGTCGTAACATATCTATAGGATCTGAATAAATGCAATCTCATTCCTTTCGCCTTTTTTACCGCATTTGTTTCTTTAATATTCCATAGTTACTTGAACTACATAACTCCGACTTACTATCATATCACACCGTCTTCCCCCTTTAGGGGAGTACTAGCATTTAATGCTATGACGTTACATATATATGGTTTACCTCTTCATCATTGGCGTCTTTTCATGACTTCACTGACTCTTACTCGCATTGCGGTAACCCTTCCCTACCAAGGATAACTGAATTTCTTATGCACGAGGGTGACACCTAGTGTAACTGACACTGTTAGTCCCTTAAGCTTAACTTTGCTCAAAGTTTTTGCTTTGGCGGAGTGTCTTCTTGAATGACCTTTTAAAGTTTATTCTTATGGTGTCCATTTTATTATTCCTAGAATGCAATATTTAAAATTCTCTTGATGTCGACTATTATCGCATCATTCGATCCCTAATTGATGTTCAGTTTATCTTGTTCACTAGCCCATGTTGATTTCTCTTACTCCGGGGGTCTAAATTTTTGTTCTGGTAATCACATTAGATATACCAATGCATTTCTCGAAATGAGGATATGACTTTTGTCCTATACTCTTTTATTGTCTCAAGGCATGTCGCCTCTTGTCTTTTCCTTCACTTGACTATAGACTCTGTCATCATATCATATTATGATTTACTGTTACCACCATTTTATCATATCTTACTCATAATGCTTCATTTACTCTCTTCTTATTCTCCTGCTAATATCTCTGTCTATCACCTTATTTTGAAAACTTCAACAAAATATTCTTTCACCTTTATCTCCCCTTGCTCGCTCCATCTCACTGGATCTTCGGGTCGTCTAATATTCTCTTTTTACTAAGGGCGGGAGTCATACTAAGGTTAATGTTTATCTCTTATAGGATTCCCCTACATGTCTTCTTATATTTTGGAATGTTCATGTATTCATATCTGAGTGTACTATTCCAGAGTGCACCATCTAATATGCACGATCTAATAGGGCCTTAACAGGGCCACATCGCCAAGAATTCTCTCTCTGCCCTTACCTGTTGTTCTATTAGCCCTCTTGCTAGCTGTAATTTTCAAATTGAAATCATCTCTATATCATTATCAAACATAAGTCTTGGCTCGAATGTCTTGTTTATATAATGCGGTGCACAACACATCTATAAACAAGGCTCTATTAGACACGACTTGTAGACTCCCTAGGACCTAACTGCTCTGATACCAAGTTTGTCACGCCCCAAACCTGAAGAGGTGTGGCCGGCACCCAGTTCTATACTCGACCCGAGCGTAAAATAACGCCTCTTTCATCTATGAAGTAAACAAACCCAAAAGATGATATATATATATATATATA
>MDKJ01065346.1:0-15016 GCA_005239525.1 Nicotiana knightiana
TTTTCGATGTATTTGCATCCTTTTAGCCCCGTTTCCATCTCCACTTCACCTACACATGAAATAACTCCATTAAGCACATAATAAGTGTAATTTTATCATTAATGCGCATAAAATGTAAGGTATATCACATGTTAAACTATGCATTTTAGTCTCGCATCAACAGGGCACTGCATATCACAGTGCAGTGCGAAGACAAATTCATTGCCAGGGTCTTGATAGATGAGGGTTCAAGTCTCAACATCTGTCCATCAACCACTTTGAAGAGATTGGGTAAAGGTTTGCATGAGATACGAGCAGGAAGTATGAACGTGAAAGCATTCGATGGGTCTCAAAGAGCCACGATTGGGGAGACCAACCTCTGTTTGCAGATGGGCCCAACTTGGTTTGATATTGAATTTCAAGTGTTGGACATATCCGCCACATACAATGGAACCATCAGGAAGTGATCATCCATGGAGATGGGAATAATCCTATTTACACCAATCAAACTATTCTGGTTGTTGATAATAGAAGGAAGTTGGGTGGAGAGACTTACCATCTCATCGAGCATGTCAACGTGATTGAGAAAGATAAATGGTGGAGTAGAAAAATAGAGAGCATATTGGCATGGGCAGGATATAAACCTGGTAAGGGTCTCGGTAAGAATCTCCAGGGCATCACATAACCGATACAGCTAAAGCGTCACGGCACAACCTTTAGACTTGGATATCAGTACACCTGACAGGAGTATAACGATTGGTCGCCTCCATGGCGTGGTCCTTATTACCCTCTTGAGCAGCCGGTACAACATTTGAGCCAATCCTTTCATCAGGCCGACATGATGTGGGGATCTGAAGAAGATGAAGTTCTAGCTGGCTTAAGGAATCTGTTCTTGGAAGATGAAGATATGGACTGCAGAGCAATAATTGAGGAGGAGGAGGAGGAGGAGGAGGAAGGCCTCGTCATTCAGACAGTGGAGAAGGGAGCCGTTCTTAGGAATTGGACCGCCACACCATCACGGGCCTGCCGAGTTCCGGGGTATCCTGGCTGATAGTATCATTTATTTTGAAAACAATTTTTAAGGTATTTTAAGACATTTTTCAGTATTTTGTTATTTTTGCTTTGAAACAATTGTTTGGATCATTAAAATTGCGTTTGTTTGACGTTTTGGTATTTATCAATGGTTTTCTATTTTAGTATTTATTATTATCCTTTACATTTTCTCTCTATAGCATTATTATTACTTATCCTGATGAACCAACAAATGTGACATGTAATGAGACAATGCAACATAAGGATAGTGACTCAGAGGAAATAGAAGAAGAAGATATAATACCGGAGGAAATTTTTAGAGAAGTGGAAAATTTTGAGAACAAGCCTAAGTACAATCTAGATCCAACCGAGATGGTCAATTTGGGAAATTCCGAAACAGTCAAAGAAACTTGCATAAGCATTCACCTGTCACCATCAAAGAAAGAAGAGTACTTCCGTTCCTGAAAGAGTATGAAGATATTTTCACATGGTCTTATGATGATATGACTGGTTTGAGCACATCTATAGTGGCTCATAAACTACCTACCAACCCTATGTGTCCGCCGGTAAAGCAGAAGCTCAGAAAGTTCAAGCCAGATATGAGTCTGAAAATAAAAGAGGAAGTCACCAAGCAGATCAAAGCCAAGGTTCTCAGAGTGGTTAAATATCCAACCAGGTTGGCTAACATCGTGCCAGTTCCGAAGAAGGATGGGAAAGTCAGAGTATGTGTCGACTATCGGGATTTAAATAGAGCAAGTCCCAAAGATGATTTCCCGTTGCCCAATATACACATATTGATTGACAACTATGCCAAGAATAAACTCCAGTATTTCGTGGACTGCTTCGTGGGATATCATCAGATCTGGATGGATGAAGAAGATGCCGAGAAGACAACATTTATTACGCCATGGGGAGTGTATTGCTATAAAATGATGCCTCGGTCTGAAGAATGCTAGGGCCACTTTTATGAGGGCCATGACAACCATTTTCCATGACTTGATACACAAGGAGATAGAGGTATATGTGGACGATGTCATCATCAAATCCATGAAGGGTACAAATCACATAGTAGACTTGAGAAAGCTCTTTGGTCGGCTTCGAAGGTATAATTTGAAACTGAACACCGCAGAATGTGCTTTTGGGGTCCCTGCTGGAAAGTTGTTAGGGTTCATCATCATCTGTCGAGGAATTGAGCTGGATCCGTCAAAGGTCAAGGCTATCTGGGATTTTCCACCTCCAAGGAACAAGAAAGATGCGATGAGCTTCTTGGGGTGTCTCAATTACATCAATTGCTTCATAGAACAATCGACCGTGATTTGTGAGTTGATTTTCAAAATGTTAAAGAAGGATGCCGCAACAAGTTGGACTGAAGAATGTCAGAAAGCTTTTGATAAAATCAAGGAATATTTGTCCACACCACCAGTCCTTGTCCCGTCGGAACCTGGTAGACCTCTGCTACTCTATCTGTCTGTACTGGACGGGGCTTTCGGTTGCGTCTTGGGACAACACGATGAGACGGGGAGGAAAGAGCAGGCCATATACTATCTGAGTAAGAAGTTTACAACCTATGAGGCACGGTATTCCTTGTTGGAACGCACCTTTTGTGCCCTAGTGTGGATACCTCAAAAGTTGAGGCACTACTTTTGTGCCTATGCCACATATCTCATATCAATGATGGATCCTCTGAAATACATTTTCTAGAAACCCATGCCTATAGACAGGGAAAAATGGCCAATACTACTGAGTGAATTTGACATTGTCTATGTAACTCAGAAGGCGGTCAAAGGACATGCATTAGCAGATCATCTGGCAGAAAATTCTGTAGGAGGAGAATACGAACTGCTGAAAACGTATTTACTGGATGAAGAAGTATCATTTGTAGGGCAAGATATCACTGAAACCTACGACGGTTGGAGAATGTTCTTCGATGGAGCTGCAAATTTCAAAGGAGTGGGTATCAGTTCTGTTTTGGTGTCAGAGACAGGTCAACATTATCCGGTATCCGCAAAACTCAGATTTTCTTCCACCAACAATATGGCAGAATATGAGGCTTGCATCTTAGGGCTCAATTTGGCCATTGACATGAATATCTAGGAATTGCTGGTAATTGTTGATTCAGACATTCTGGTACATCATGTTCTAGGGGAGTGGGCTATAAAGAATAGCAAAATAGTACCGTATTTGTACTATGTGAAAGAGTTGATGAAGAGATTCACAAATATAGAGTTTAGACATGTTCCGAGAATCAAGAATGAGTTCGCAGACGCATTGGCCACCCTGTCTTCCATGATACAACACCCAGACAAGAATTTCATCGACCCTACTCCAGCAAGGTACCATAATCGGCCAGCTTATTGCGCTCATGTTGAAGAAGAAACAGATCAGAATCCGTGGTTCCATGATATCAAGGAATACTTGGCAAAAGGAGAGTACCCGAAGAATGCAAATTATACTCAGAAACGCACACTCCGAATATTATCCAACTATTTCTTCCAAAGTGGAGGAATTCTGTACAGAAGGATTCCAGACCTAGGATTATTGCTGTGTGTTGACGCCAAGGAAGCTTCCAAACTGCTCGAACAGATACATGCCAGAACTTGCGGACCATACATGAACAGTTTTGTATTGGCTAAGAAGATATTAAGAGCAGGATATTTTTGGATGACTATGGAAACGGACTACATCAGGTATGTCCAAAAGTGTCATCAATGCCAAGTACATGCAGATATGATACAGGTGCCACCAAATGAACTCAATGCAACAAGTGCACCTTGGCTTTGTGCCGCTTGGGGAATGGATGTCATCAGTCTGATCGAACCCACCGCTTCAAATAGGCACATGTTCATTTTATTGTCTATAGACTACTTCACAAAATGGGTTGAAGTTGCATCTTACAAAGCTGTAACCAAGAAAGTCAGCGCAGATTTTTTCAAGGATCGTATTGTTTGCTGATTCGAGGTGCCAGAATCAATCATCACCGGAAATGCTGCCAACCTCAACAGTGACTTAATGAAATCTATGTGTGAAAACTTCAAAATCAATCATAAGAATTCACAGCATACAGGCCTCAAATGAATGGAGCTGTGGAGGCTACAAACAAGAAAATCAAAGAAAATATTAAGAAAGATGGTAGACAACTACAAGCAATGGCACGAGAATTTACCATTTTCCTTATTGGGGTATCGTACCACAGTCCGCACATGAACTGGATCAACCCCCTACCTGCTGGTCTACGGTACTGAAGCTTTCATTCCCGCCGAAGTCGAAATTCCTTCCTTAAGAATTATACAAGAGACTGAACACAGTGACACAGAATGGATACGAAGTCGCTATGAACAATTAGCTCTTATTGACGGGAAAATAATGAATGCGGTATGCCATGGTCAACTTCATCAGAACAGAATGTCCATAGCTTTCAACAAAAGGGTCAGACCTAGACAGTTCACACCGGGGTAGCTAGTACTGAAGCGGATCTTCCCGCATCAAGATGAAGCCAAAGGAAAATTTTTACCCATTGGAAAGGGCCCTACATGGTTCATAGAGTACTAACATAGGGAACACTCATACTTGCAAAAATGGACGGAGAAATTTGGCCAAAGCCTATAAATTCATACACAATCAAGAGATACTATGTTTAGATTGTTTACATTCCTTCATCTGATGTAACTGAACTACGCTTGACCTGATTCCTGTTTGAGAGGGGATACATAGGCAGCCCTGTGGGTTCGGTCACAACTCAATAAAATCTTCATTTTTACCATGGTCAGAAAACTGGGGCAAAATTTTGAGGAGGACCCTCAAAATTCCGGAGCAAGTCCAGCCAACTGCGTCATGTGCAAAACGGTCAAAAAATCACTTATTGAACTAGGGCAGAATTTTGAGGAGGACCCTCATAATGCTAATGCAACAAAGTCGCAATGTCTCTAAAGTGTCACAGTTATTGGTTCATCTAATTTACTTGATATTTCACACTACTATATTTTTAATAACTACATTCATCAAATGCACACATATTTTCTCGAAAACTTTATTTTTTAAAACAGACATATGATACCCAGGACAATGCGAACATGATCTCAAAACAAGAGCAAAATCAAATCAAGAAGGTGAAAGCACTGACCAACCTTCCCTTTAAAACTCACGATTTTCTTTGGATGCAGGCACAATGACTGTAACAGGAATATGCACAAAATCACTATCTTCATAACGACAGAGTTGCCAAACACAAACATATCTCCAGCTAAGAAATACTTTACTATCATTCATTTCCCTCTTTTTGCATGAGGTTAAGCATTGCCTCCCTAATTGCATGAGACTAAGAACTATCTCCTGATTGCATGAGACTAAGCATGGTCTCCATTCCTTGAACGAGGCTAAGCATTGCCTCAATAATTTCATAAGGCTAAGCTCTGCCTTTACTTGCACAAGACTAAGCACTGTCTTCTAATTGCATGAGAATAAGCGTTGTCTCTCTTTCTGTGCATCGAGACTAAGAATCGTCTCCTCTTCTTGCATGAGGCTAAGCATTACCTGCCTAATTGCATAAGGCTAAGCTCTTCCTTTCCTTGCATGAGACTAAGCACTGTCTCCATTTCCTTGCATGAGACTAAGCCCTGTCTCCTCTTCTTGCATGAGGCTGAGCATTGCCTCCTTAAAGCTAAGCATTTCCTTTCCTTGCATAATACCAAAAGCTACCTCCGTTATGCTACTTGAAACCTAGTACTATTTTCTACTTTTCTGGGGCTAAGCTCTTCCCCGATCTCATACAAGACTAATATTTGTCTTGTTTCGCTTCACATCTGACCAAGCATCATGTCTTTGCATCTCATAGGCTGAAACATCACCATTTTATCCAAAGGCATCATAGTATGAAGGCATCATCCGCATAGCCGGATGACACCATGCCATGGTCTGAGGATCTCTCAATATTGCACATCATTATTCAAAGGTTTCATGGTTCAGAGGCACTATTTCCATGGCCCGAGAACATCATTTCATGGTCTGAGAATCTCTTATCACGCGATTCATGGCCCAGGACATCATGGTCTAAGAACATCATCCTCGTCGTCCAAAGACAAGTTTCATGGTCCAAAGGGAATTTGCATCATGTTTAAATTCTCGCAATCATCCCATGTATACTTGCATGAATTGTATTTAAGTTTTCACGTAATCCAGGAGGTAATCGTTCTCTTAACGGGAGCAATCTTCGCTCTGGTTTCCATTCGATGCTCACATTCTGAAATTACCTCAAATGCAGCCAACCACCGTCTGTTACCCACTTCCACTTGATAACCGTTCAAATGCTCATCCATAACTATTCTGAGATACATCCATTCACAATTTCATATAAAGTCATCTGATATTGTCCTATCTAAAAGAGCCTTTCCATTTCGATAACAACTCCATCGGCTCAGTTCACCACTGGATCCAGAACTACACACGGCCTGATTCCCTTAATACCAGGGATATGTAGGCAACTCAAAAACTAGAGTTCGGCCTCCATTTTCCAAATCATCCCATTCGGTCAAAATCGGTCATCATTTCTTTACCCGACAATTCTTTCATCATTCCCGGATAAAGAAGGGCAGCTCTTGATACCCAATTTTTTCCTCATATTTTTTTAAAATGCATATATACTTTCCAAATATCATATGTTCATCATCATTTAGTTACAAAACTATACAAACATTTTTCATAATTTTTCATAATTTTT
This sequence comes from Nicotiana knightiana, assembly GCA_005239525.1. NCBI lineage: Eukaryota > Viridiplantae > Streptophyta > Magnoliopsida > Solanales > Solanaceae > Nicotiana > Nicotiana knightiana. The sequence continues at coordinate 6,725 of MDKJ01065346.1, forward strand.
AGAAGCTCTAAATTAATTTCTTTCTGTATTTTATTATATAAATATCTAATAATTATCCTTCAAATTATTTTTTATGATGACATAATCATCCAAACTTATCATTTACACCAACATGTATATTTTTATAATATTTTACTTCATTTTTTATAATTACATTTGTATTTTTTGACTAGTTGCACAGTTTTGCAATAATAACCTATATTCATGTATAATTACATTATTTGTGCCAAAATAACTTTTTTATATTTTTATAATGTTAAGCTATTATTTTCAATCATTTTAGTGCATAAATAATATTTTTTTATTTATTAATTACTTTTATAAATTTTTTTTTGATAAATATTAGGTATTTAAAAACTAGCTCTAATTTCTAAACCAATTTCGGACCAATTTTGGCCCAAATCCTAAGCCCACACCCTCTCCCCTCTCAGCAGCTCAAACTAGCCCAACCCTCTAAAACCCGGTCGCGACCCGCCTAGCCAACCCGACCCAACCACTTTTTAAAATCCTGGCCGTTGATCTCTAAGATCAACGACCCACATCTAATTTACTCGTTTTAATTAACCCAACACCCAAACCCTAACCCATTCCCCTCTAATCTGCCGCCCCTAAACTCTCTCAATCTCCCCTTCTCTCTCTGAAGAACCCTAGCCGCCTCCCTCCTAAATCCTTCTCCTAATCCCACTAAATATGGGATTCGACTGCCATATTCTTGCCATATTTGACCCTTTTTGGTATTGATTGATCTCTTGTGGTGTTACTTAAGTGCTTGCCTAAACATGGCAAGAAAATCTCTTCCTAAATCGAACCAAAATGTTTCGAATCTCTGATTTTGAGCGCTATTTTGTCTATATACGTCCAATGTTATTGTGTAAGTTTGATTTCATTTAGATTTTGCCGATTTCCACTTTCCCTAAAAACCTAGGGTTTACAGGTTTCTCTCTTATATTGATTTCGGATTGATTTACATGTTTATTTTCCTTGTTTGTTGCTTAAATTACTTTATTTCCTTGTTTGTAGCTCGATTTTTACTACTATATAAACCCCTCCCCTACTCCCTCTTAGATAGACTCTCAATCTCTAAATTTTCCATAAGAACTATGGCTTTTACTTTGTTGTTCGTTTATTCACTTGTTCTATTTTGGCTCTTGGCCGGCTGAAAGCCAAGGCCACTGGATTTCCTATCTTCTTGACATTCCTTGGGTGTGAGCATTTCCCTAGCTTCCTTGAATCCCTTGGGAACTTGACACATCTAAGGTTTTGGATTACACTACTTTGTTGACGTTCAAAGTGATTCTGTCCTTTTTCTTGTTTGTCTTATTGTCGATCAGTAACTGGTTAGTTCAAAACCATTGCAATGTTCATTCTCTTATTCTAATTAGCACATTCATGCCCCTGAACTTGCATAACCTAATGTGTTTTCTCGACTATCTCTATGTGTGATTCTACTTATAATATGAACCCCTCTAGCATTTGCTCATGCCTAAAATATCAGTTCTAAAATGTGAGTGTGTTTAACATGAGTAAGTTAGACTGTTTGAAGTTTGTTTAGCAGAATGTATTGGTAATTTGAGTGTCTACATTGGCTACATGGCCCCATTCTGTTTCCTGCCTTATTCTGGATTTCTATAGTGATTGATTTATATACTTAGTATGCCCTAATCTATGATAAAGCCCTCATTCTTGCTGTGATTTGCTCATATGATCATGTTTGTCACTTAATATGTTATTGCCTTGCCCAATTCTGTATCCCTAGCAACTAGGTGGAACCTTTCAAACTGGTTTTCTTAAATTGTGTACCTTATAACATTTGATTCTGTTTGCCTCATTGGTATAAGTAGCAATGTTTAATCTCTGGTGTTTAGCATAATTTGACCCTTTAGGCTTGAACTTGTTAGTTTTGTTAAATATTTGTCTTACTAGCCTGATGCTCCCTCACTTATTAATGTGTAATCCCAGAAGCCTAATACTCATTGCCTCTTACATATGTACCCTGCCCCAATATGCTAAGTGTAGCAATGTTTAATCCCTCATTTTTATAAGTAGCAATGTTTAATCCCTGGTGTTTAGCATAATTTGACCCTTTAGGCTTGAACTTGTTAGTTTTGTTAATTGTTTGTCTTACTGGCCTGATGCTCCATCACTTATTAATGTGCAATCCTAGAAGCCTAATACTCCTTGCCTCTTACAGATGTATCCTGCCCCAATATGCTAAGTGTAGACCTGCAACATTAACATGTCTCTTGAGTTTGTGTACCTTTTGTGTTGATGTGTTTATTATGTGATCATTTTTGGAATGCTTGTTTCTAAAACATGTAAATACACTCCTTCAAAGTCTGCTATTTGACTACTATTTTCATTGATTGGTTACCCAATCTAACTTATAATTCTTGGCCAACTGAAAGCCAAGGACACTAAAGCTTTCCCTATTAACCTCCCTAGTGTGAGCACCGCTCGGGGTCCACTATGAGACCCTTGTGAACTCTAATACACTAGGGCCTGAGGTTCTTGGCCATTTTCCTGACTACTCAATTTTCCCCCTCTTTTTGTCTATTGAATGTGCAAATTTATTATTTTTCCTGGATCCTACGATCAAACCATGGCTGTTGGGTTTGGTTTGGTTCTTCTATGGTTTCTGAGCTATGTTGAAATCTATGTGGAGACAAAGTTGAAGGCCTGGCAGGGCTGGGTACCTTTTGGGCCTGTCTTGGGCCTACTATAGTTATTTATATACTTTTTAATTTTATTCATTATTGGGCCTGCAATAATTCTATAATAACAATTGGGGTATTAGTGAAGTTTGGGAAAACAGGTATATTCTAATGTTTGCATGAAAGTGTAGAAATCCTTCCTATAGGATCTGAGTGTTTTATTTTTCTCAACATGATCTATTTCTATATGTTTGTTAGATAACATGCCTATAGGACATGAATATTTCACATGTTCCACTCTCACACGTTATTACCCGCCTATTATGGTGCAACATAGTGATTATTTTTTCAACTAGCTCTATGTTAGATATCATGCCCATAGGATCACTTTGAGTAATAAATACATGCTCTTCACAATATTCGCATAGATATCATACCTATAGGAATATAATTGAATTGGCTATCATTACTGTTATTCTCATCGTATTGCTCGCCTAGAAAGCATGCCTATAGGAATGAAAGGATATATAACCAATTTCAATTGCCAATTCTTAGAAATCCTGCCTATAGGGATCCTGTTGCTCGCCTAGAAAGTATACTGATAAAATCAAATGCTGGCAATTTTGAACTGTCAAACCATTTCACTGCCTTATTGCACAAACAATTTATAGATTACGCCTATAGGATTTTTAATACTTACGATCTGCAAATTCGTTGTCCTAAGAAAACAAAACTGCCCGTGCGTTTTAAATTCAGAACCACATAGAAGCCATGATTATAGGATTTAAGGACTCTATTTCGTCTTAATTCTGAAATTTGTCAACTACCTAATCTATAAAATCTGCTCACGTGCATTTGTTTTTCTAATTGCGGAGGCTAATGTGAGCCTTTAAATGGATTTAATTGAAGTCCTATTTGTTTTGATTTGTCGCCTAGTTTTAACATTTGAGCAGCCTAAGTTAAGTCTGGAATCACCCAAATAGAGGTTCAAATGCCTCCTGGACCATAGGCGAGGGACGGATAGTGCACGATTTAGAATCAACTAGTGCGCTTTAGGTAAAAACTTAAAGATAGTAATCGGGTAGCAGGAGATGATAGTCTATGCCCGCTGAATAATACGAGTAACTCCCCATCTTGAGGGAGTTATGAAGTATTATTTATGTTGCACGGGGTGATCCTTTAGGCTAAAAAACTTAGGATCCCCCATCTTATCTTTGAATCAAGTGTTTGTATTTATTACAAGTATATAAAATTTCCCAAAATTCTTGTTCTCTCTGTCTTTGTTTACCTGACTAATTCATATAATTCATGTTCGGACGGGACCCACATTTGTGGACCTCGAAGAGTGCCTAACACCTTCTCTTCGAGGTAATTTTGAGCCCTTACCCGATCTTTGGTGACGCAAATTAGTAAACCCGAGTCATATGCAAATAGACGCCCTAACACACCTTAAAACCATTAGGTGGCGACTCTCCTCTTTTAATACCTCTTTAAAAGAGTTGTCATATGTCGAAACCCGATTTTGCGAGAAAATGGGGTGCAATGTTGACCAGGTTGACTCACAAGGGTTCCCCGTTTAGATGGTCAGACGAGTGTGAGGCAAACTTTCAGAAGCTCAAGAATGCTTTGACTACAACGCTGGTATTGGTGTTGCCCACAAATTCAGGATCTTATACGGTATATTGTAATGCGTCCCATGTTGGGCTCGGTGGGGTATTGATGCAGGAAGGCAGGGTCATTGCATATGTGTCAGGACAGTTGAAGGTTCACAAGAAGAATTACCCTGTCTATCACCTAGAGTTGGCAGCCATTGTTCATGCGCTGAAGATTTGGAGGCACTATCTTTACGACATGTCGTGTGAGGTTTTCACGGATCATTGGAGCCTTCAGTATTTGTTCAGGCAAAAGGATCTCAATTTTATGAAAAAGAGGTTGTTGTAGCTATTGAAAGACTATGATATCACCATCTTGTATCATCTGGAGAATGTTAATGATGTGGCTGATGCCTTGAGTAAAGAGACAACAAGTATGGGCAGCCTTACGTTCATTCCAGTCGGTGAGAGGCTGCTTGCATCAAATGTTCAGACTTTAGCCAACCAGTTTGTAAGATTGAATATTTCAGAGCCCATCCATGTTCTAGATTGTACAATCGCTCGGTCTTCTTTGTTTGAGCGCATCATAGATCGGCAATATGAAGACCCTCATTTGTTGGTCCTTAGGGACATAGTGCGGCACAGTGTGCCAAGCAGGTTACTGTTGGAGATGATGAAGTTTTGAGGATGCAGGGTCATGTTTATGTGCCTAATGTGGATGGACTTTGTGATTTGATTCTTGAGGAGGTCTACAGTTCCCGATATTCCATTCATCGGGGCGCCGCCAAGATGTATAAGGACTTCCGACAACATTATTGGTGGAGGAGGATGAAGAAGGATATAGTTTCTTATGTAGTTTGGTGTCTAAATTGTCAGCAAGTAAATTATGAGCATCAGAGACCTGGTGGTTTGCTTCAGAAGATAGAGATTCCTGAGTGGAAGTGGGAGCGTATCACTATGGATTTCGTTGTTGGACTACCATGGACTCAGAGGAAGTGCGACGCAGTTTGGGTCATTGTGGACAGGCTGGCCAAGTCAGCGCATTTCATTCCTGTGGCAGTTACCTATTCTTCGGAGCGTTTAGCAGAGATTTATATCTGCGGATCATCCGTCTTCATGGTATGCCTGTGTCTATAATTTCTGATCAAGGTACGCAGTTCACCTACACTTCTAGATGGCAGTTTAAAATAAGTTTGGCACGTGAGTTGAGTTGAGCACAACGTTTCATCCTCAGACGGACGGACAGTCCGAGCGCATGATTCAGATCTTGGAGGATATGCTCCATGCATGTGTTATAGACTTCGGAGGATCGTGGATCAGTTCTTACCCCTTGCAGAGTTTGCCTACAACAACGGCTTCCAGTCGAGCATTCAGATGGCCCCCTATGAGGCATTATACGGTAGGCAGTGCCGGTTGCCAGTTGGGTGGTTCAAGCCAGGGGAGGCTCGGTTGTTGGGTACACACCTAGTACAGGATGCCTTGGATAAGGTCAAGATTATTCAGGATCGACTTTTCACAGCTCAGTCCAGGCAGAAGAGTTATGCCAACTGTAGGATTCGTGATGTTGCATTCATGGTTGGGGAGATAGTGTTGCTCCGGGTATCACCCATGAAGGGTGTAATGGGGTTCAGAAAGAAGGGAATGTTGAGCCCTAGGTATATCAGGCTCTTTGATATTCTGGAGAGATGGAGAGGTGGCTTACAGGCTTGCGTTGCCACTAGGGTTAGCAGCAGTTCATCGGGTGTTCCATGTGTCCATGTTTCAGAAGTATCACAATGATACGTCCCATGTGTTAGATTTCAGCTCTGTCCAGTTGGACAAGGATTTTACTTACGAGGAGGAGCCGGTGTCTATTCTAGCCCGACAGGTTCGTCAGTTGAGGTCAAAGAGTTATCCTTCCAGTCCGAGTGAAGTGGAGAGGTCAATCCGTCAAGGCAGATACTTGGGAGTTTGAGTCGGACATGTGGAGTATATATCCCCACCTTTTCACCAGTGCAGGTACTTTTCTATGTCCCTTCGAGGACGAACAATTATTTTAGATGTGGAGAATGTGATGACCCGATAGGTCATCATGTTTTAAAACCTAATTCTGTGATCCAAATAATTAAATATCTTGTTTTAGCCTTCCTCGATTTGAGTGTGCAGTCCGGGTGTCTTTCTGGAAAGCTTTTATATGAAAAACTGAGAAAAATATTAAATTTGCCTTAAAATTCACTTGAATTGACTTCGGTCAACGTTCTGAGAAAACAGACCCGGATTCATGTTTTGACGGACCCGATATAGGTCCAATACTATCTTTATCACTTTTCTGTCAAATTTGGTGAGAAACGGAGTTGGTTTGACGTGATTCAGACGTCCGGTTGTGAAAATAGAAGTTTCAAAGTTTTCTTGAAAATATCATTTGAGTTGGTGTTCAATTCATAGTTTTAGGTGTTACTTTGGTGATTTGTTCGCGCGATAAAGTTTGTATGATGTTTTTAGACTTATGTGCATAGTTGGTTTAAAGCCCCGAGGGCTCGGCTGAGTTTCAGATAGGCTACAGAGTGAAATTGGACTTAGAAAATGTTGTTGGGATTTCAGTTCTGGTGCAGGCCTCTGATCTCGCATTTGCGACCTTCGATGGGCTCGGATTTTTGAGCTACTCATCGATCAATGGGTGGCATTTGCGGAGGTATCAGAGTTCGCATTTTGCGAACTATTCTTTGTATTTGCGAAGAAAGTAGGGGTGTGATGATCTTCGCATTTGCGATGGATTCTTCGCATTTGCTGGGCTCACATTTGCTAACCCCAGGTTTCAAATGCGATATCTGCAACTGATCAAATATAACTTGGACGGGATTTTTGGTTCATTCTTCAAATTTTCAAAACCTAGAACCGTAGAGGCAATTTTTCCAATCCTTTCTTCCTCAAATCAATGGTAAGTGATTCTAACCTAGTTTCTTTCAATTTTTCATTACATTTCATAAGTTTTCAACCTAAAATCTAGAGTTTCATGGTGGAAATGGGGGGTTTTTGGGTAGAAATTAGGGATTTGGTAAATTGGGGATTTAGACCTCAAATTGAGGTCGGATTCCAAAACAAATTACATAACCGGGCTCGGGGGTGAATGGCTAATCAGGTTTTGGTCCGAACTTCGGGATTAGATCAAGCGGGCCCGGGGGTTGACTTTTGTTGACCTTTTTCAAAAATGACCTAAATTGAATTCTTTGCAATCGTGGGTAGTTCCTAAGGCTTAATTTGACTCGTTTGGTTGGTAATTTGCTACATTCTATTGGTTCGGAGGCTTGTTTGAGAGGAAAAGCTGTGGTTGAGCAGTGAGTGGTCTTTGGAGCGAGGTAAGTGTTGTGTCTAACCTTGACTTGAGGGAATTAGGAACCCTCGGACTATTTGCTTTGTGAATTTCATGTGAGCGGCGAATATGTGAGGTGACAAGTTCTTATGGCGCTGCCGAATTATCTGTTTTCCCTGTTTCCCCGTTGTTCTTATATTATCTCTTCCCCTGTCTTAGTTTTTATATGCTCTAAATGTGTTCCCGTGCCTAATTTCTACTTATTAGTCATTGTTTCCTCCTGTTAATGATATTAGTTCTTTCCATAGTTTCATGATTTCCTATTATTTGCTCAAGTTGGGTTATTTGTACCTTCTAGTTGTAAATTCTGGATTGGTCTTGCTGTGTAGTATTACTTATTATCATGTTGTACAAGGTTTCCTATTTGTTCAGTTTGGTGTCTTGGAATTGTAAAGGGTTTTTCTGTGATTAGAATTGTGAGTTTTACTGTGCTTATTGAGTACTTGATATTGATATGGTATGATTGGGTTGCACGCTGCTATATGTGAAATAAGGGTGATATATTGAGGTGGAATATGGGTGAATCTATATTGTACGGTGGGAACGGGTTGCACGCCTCAACATGTGTAATAAGGATGGATTGTTTGGTGAAATAAAAGTGAACTATGATTATGATATTGTGATATGGTGGTATTGGGTTGCGCACCGCAACACTTATATATATATATATATATATATATATATATATATATATATATAT
>ML392311.1:693-30922 GCA_005239525.1 Nicotiana knightiana
GTGGGTAAAATATAGATAACTGGCTCAACAAAGAAATGCCTATATCACTTCCAAGACTGAACAAAACTTCTATTTCGCTTTGCACACACACGGGGCAAGTTCTAGACATCAAATGCAATACACAGAATAACATACAAACCTCGCACACACTTGACACATAACTCACTCAGGATTGGATCTATCACGACACTCCAGTCAAAGCAGTTAATCAAATCATAAGAATTCCTGATTTAAGGTATTTATCCTGGAGTCAAAAAATTGAGCCTAAGCGTCGCAACCACAGTACTGACTATTCTCAAGGCATTAGCATGTTTCGAGATATTGCTACTATTAAGCCCTTAACCANCTAGGCCAAAGGCCGAAGCACTAGCATCTCATGGGGTACTCGGACTTCTCCCAGGCCTGTTCCTTCATGCGGGTACCTCACATTTAGTTCCAACCATCTAATTAGCTGTTGCATCCTTCCAGTGGCTTGCGTTCCATGCTCCTAAAAAAATAAAAAAATTGACACTACAAAATAATACAATTAGAACAATACACTAAAACAAAAGTAAAATAAAATAAAATAAAGAAGTAAAGCTGGGTTGCCTCCCAACAAGCGCTTGATTTAACGTCGCGGCACGACGTGAATCACTTTCTGCCTCCACTTCGAACTTATGAATTGAGCCCCCAATTTGGCATCAAGTTTTCGGTTATGCTCCAAGGGTGGCGGAACAAATATAATTGGCCCAAGCAACCATTGTATTATTTTACACTTCTTGGCTTTTAGATGAGGTATGTAGTCCTGTCTTTCTGGCACGAAAAATTCCAGAATGTAAGTATCATGTTCCTCATTCCTTGACTCCTCAATCGGCTCAGATGAATCTATTTCCATATCCTCATCCAAGCACAATGTGGAAAAATNATTAAATTTGTATCCTCAACGTCCCTGGTTGACTCTAGTACTACTTCTTCAACATATGCATCTTCAAATTCTAATTGGTTAGAGTGTTGGGTTTCTACTTTGGACACCTCCATTGGCACCTCAATTTTCATCTCTGATGTACACTGCTCCTGGCTACTATCCATAATATTGGCATATTGAGCGTTAAAAGCTTCAACTAGTTGACTCGTTTGAGCCTCCAAGTTGCGAATAGTTTCATCTTGCCTTTGTACCCGCAGTTGTAACTCCTCCTGTTGTTCCAGAATGCACTTCATCATATCCTCGAGCCTTTTCAGGTCATCATCACTGAGTTCTTTGTTTCTATTAACTTCACAAGAAAAAGAAGAACCATCAAAGTACGGGGTTGGGGGAAGATAAGAAATATAAGCACAACCCTGAAAGTGACCATCTTGACCACCACACATATCACACTCATTCCACACATAAGATTGAGTTGGTGCACATAACTCGCTCTCGGGAAGATTTTGATAATTTTGCTCTGGGTGGTTTCCTCCATAATATGCATAATGAGGATCAAAAGTAGAATTACCAACATCCAAACTCTCATAATTCCATGATGCCATGTTTTAACAAATAAAACTAAAATAAAGAAAATAAAAATCAAATACTAAAAAAAAAAAATTCAACTTTAAACCTAATAATATGTACAATTACAGCTGCACTTGATAAAACCGTTAATTCCCCGGCAACGGCGCCAAAATTTGATCACGCTCAACTATGTCTAATAAAATACTAAGCGGGCGTTGCAAATATAATCCGGGGTATTATGCCCAGAGTCGATCCCACAGTGAATTTACGTATCAAGCAAGTTGTTAGAATACTCAACTGTCACTTGATGTTATTTAGATTACTAAGACTAAAGATTAAAACTAAAGATTAACTACGCTAAGGTGTAAACAATTGTAGTAAAGATCTAAGGTTATGGTTTTCCCCGTCGGTGAATCTACTTCTCGGATACTTCTTATAGTTTGATTAGTTGTCTTTATCAATCATGAACACTTTATCTACCATAAATCTCTCTCAAGTAATTATGATAATTTACTAGACGCACTCTCTCAAGTTACGCTAGCTAGATTGCATTACAGTTCACTTTAGATTGCACCCGAGGTATCGTTATCTCTAATCCAACCTCTAAACCCTCGGTTATGACTTTCATCTATACTCCGGGAGTGATGTTGTTCAAACAACTACCTAAATATGCACTCTCTCTCAAGTAGATACATAATAAATAGGCACAGCTAATTGATGGCCATTCAATTAACTACAACAAGAACGTAGTTGAACAAATAGAGATTAATCAACCCATCAGAACTCTATTAATAACACAATAAGTTCATCCTCCAACGGGTTCTACCAAAACCCTAGATTAAAGAAGTTAGCTAAACATGTTAAAAGGAATCAACTCTAAAATAACTTGCATAATGAAACTACAAAGTAATGAAGAAAATCTGTACAAATTGATGTCTTGCCGTCCGTCTCTTCGAATCCCCTNCAAAACTCGGAATTGACCGGAACCAGGGACCCGGGCGTTTGGGATCCAACGCCTCCCTAAGGCCAGGGCAGGCCTGGCGTTTGGGCTCTAAGGCCCCCCTAACGCCAGGGGCTGCCTGGCTTTAGGGGCCAAACGCCTGGATAAGGCCAGGGTGTTCCCTCTTCGCCTCTTAAGCGTATTTTTGACGTATTTGCATCCATTTAGCTCGGTTTCCATCTCCAATTCACCTACACATGAAATAAACTCCATTAAGCACATAAAACGTGTGTTTTTATCATTAATGCACAAAAAATGTAAGGCATATAACATGTTAAACTACGAATTCTAGCCTCGCATCACACCCCTATGTTCCTATCAAGGTCATAAGACAAGCTGGTAGAAAACAAGTCATACCACGAGTCTCCAAAATGGGTCACTACAGAGAAGATTTTCAAGATGATGACATCCCGTACAAATGTGAAGCTCAGCACAAGTGGAATTTGAAGATCATTGTGGAAAGGGACACCATCGAGCCGGATTGATACCACGCAGGGCATGTGTACTTCTAGCCATCATGGTTGGACGATAGCATAGCGGGAATAGTTGGGCCAGGGGTCGGTCAAGGGAACATGGTCATAGATGAAGTTGCTGAAGCACAGGTGAAGTATAACGCACTACGCAAAAGAGTTCACGAGTCCGAGGTCGAGCATTTGGAACGACACAAGATTGATATTGATTCAATTAATGAATGGAGGGAAATGGCTACTAGGTCAACGGAAAGGCTGGAATATTTGGAGCAGGGTCTAATGGAATTAGATGGGAAGATGAGGAAAAGAGTCATAGACTTCCAGAATTCAGAGGGAAACGAGGGAGGACATCTAGCAAGGGCATACCTGCTACTGGACATGCGCGACTTGGGGAACCTGATCGATGGAGCCAAGAAAGCCAAGCCTGGAAAAGGTCCCTTTGGGACTAAGTAGATTAGCATTATTTGTTTTAGAATCATTCGAATGTAATAAGGGAAATGCCATTAGTGACTTATTTATTTGTTGTCTTTTTGATTCGTCTTATTTATTACGTTAATGAAATGAGGCAATTATTGGCTTTAAATTTCTCCGAATCTACTTGTCTCTAGGTCTACCTCGGGCACAACGAGGCTCCCAAATTAGGACGCGAATTTACATTTATGCAATATGTGTTTAAATACTGCAAATACTATTCCAGAATTCTTACTGACTTGGATACATTTTTTTTTTCTTTATTTTTGATTATTCCCATTCCCCAAGGTTAGTTCACACATACTGGCATCATCAGCATATCACACCAGATCCATAGGCCCTCCACCTCCTCCTCCTCCAAGTAATCTGAAAATCAAAGGAAAATCTAAGATGGACGATATGAGTGGTGTTAGGAAATACAATGCTACACATGCTGAGAATGTGGAAACTTCCAATGGTCGGAGTACTCCGGCACCAAATGATTTAGTCTTATAACTGGAACAGAAAATATTTGAATTACAAGGGGAGCTTGAGCAGGTCCGCAACTTGGAAAACCTCTCCCTCACACTAAACGTCCAGACATCAACCAACCAAACACCCAAAACCCAGTACCTCCTCAAAACACACCAAACCAACGTCCGCAAAATCCTCCCGCACCCCACCGATATGCAACACCTCCTCAAAATCCTAATCCTCTACCCATACTGACACCTCCTAAACACCAGTATCTCTCGACTCAATATTCGCAAACCACTTATCACACTCCTCAGAATACCCCACAGCCTATCCCCAATCCTCAAAATTCAACCAATGATCACTACTACACTCAAACCCCCGGCATTCACCAAAACAATCCCATATACGTAGAAACCCTACCCACTCCACTCAACCAACTTCATATACACCAGAATCCACCGAGAAGGACCTGCTCATTAAGAACATGGCAGAGGAGCTCAAGAAGCTCACAAGTCGAGTCCATGGTGTTGAAGGAGGCAAAGGAATTGAATGTCTGGATTATGAGGACTTATGCATTCAGCCAGACGTGGAACTGTCGGAGGGATACAAACCTCCTAAGTTTGAGATGTTTGATGGAACAGGTGACCCAAAGTTAAATTTGAGAACATACTGTGACAATCTCGTAGGAGTTGGAAAGGATTAAAGGATTCACATGAAGTTGTTCATGAGAACCCTCACTGGAGACGCCATGTCTTGGTACATAGGTCAAAATCCCAAAAAATGGGCTAATTGGGTAAGCATGGCATCAGACTTCATGAATAGATCAGATTCAAAATATAAAATGCACTGGAGGTCAGAAGCAACAAAGGTCAGGACGGTATTAAAAGCAGAGCAGATGAATAAATTCTTTGTCAGAGCTCAGGATCCACAATATTATGAGAGGTTAATGGCCATTGAGAATCACAAGTTCTCCGACATCATCAAGCTCGGGGAAAGGATTGAAGAAGGTATTAAAAGCGGAATGGTAACAAATTTTGAGGCACTGCAGGCCACGAACAAAGCATTACAATCGGGAGGCATATTAAAGAAGAAAGAAGTAGGGACAGTAATGGTAGCCCAAGGTCAAAAATATTCATTCGTATACGAAACACCTCCACCCACATACCAACCTTCACCTCCCAGATATCCTCAACCCTCCACCACCTACCACACTTATAAAACTCAACCAGCCTACTATCATTCACCTCCAGCTCGTCCAAATTATCAAAAACCCAAGCCGAATTTCGATCGCAAACCACCTAGAGAGTACACCTCTATTGCTGAACCTGTCAACCAGTTATATGAAAGATTAAAGGTTGCCGGATATGTCACCCCTATTCCCGCTGTGGCTATGGAAAACTCATCCCAATGGGTCAACCCAACAAGACATGTGTAGACCATTCCGGCATGAAGGGACATACTATTGATGAGTGTCGCACTCTGAAAGACAAGATCCAGACGTTGATTGATACCAAAGTCATACAGGCAAAGGAAGCCACACCTAATATCCGTAACAATCCCCTCCTAAATCATAGGGGTGAAGGAGTAAATGTAATAGAAACCTATGAAGAATGGGATCCTGAGGGGTTAATCGAGCTTATTCGGGAAGGTGACAACCCTAAGAAACCTATAGTCACACTCACTCCCACTGTGGTACAGATACAACCACCAGTTGAAGTTGAGGTAGCCGCATCAGCTCCGTTTGAAGTAGAAGTGAGACCACCTGCAGCTAAACCTACTCCATTTGAAGTAGAAGTAACCACACCCTTCAATGTGACGGTGGCATCCACACCGCCCTTCAAGTCCAATGTCATACCTTGGGATTATGTTGTCGAAGCTAGGAGAAAAGGGAAATCAAAGATGGAAGAGTCTGGTGATGCACAAGGTATGAACATAACTGGAAGAGTCTACACACATAAAATTTGGGAGGGACAAGTAAGGGACCTGCCACTAAACAACCCATCATCGAAACTGGTCTGGATGATCTCTAGAGGAAAGTACAACATTACTATTTCTTATCTTGATGAACCAATGACTGTGACATGTAATGAGACAACACAACACAAGGAAAGTGACTCAGAAGAAAAGGACAGTGACTCAGAAGAAATAGAAGAAGAAGATAGAAGACCTGAGGAAATTATCAGAGAAGTTGAGAATTTTGAGAACAAGCCTAAGTCCAACCTGGACGAAACTGAGATAGTCAATTTGGGAGATTCTGAAACCATCAAGGAAACTCACATAAGCATCCAGTTATCATTGTCAGAGAAGGAAGAATACACTCGTTTCCTGAAAGAATATGCAGATATCTTTGCATGGTCATATGACAGGGCTAAGCACATCTATAGTAGCTCACAAGTTACCTACAAATCCAATGTGTCTGCTAGTGAAGCAGAAACTCAGAAAGTTCAAACCGGACATGAGCCTGAAAATCAAGGAGGAAGTCACCAAGAGGATCAAAGACAAGTCCTCAGGGTGATTGAGTATCCAACTTGGTTAGCCAACATTGTACCGGTTCCAAAGAAAGATGGAAAAGTCAGGGTGTGTGTCGAATATCGGGATCTAAACAGAGCAAGTCCCAAGGAGGATTTCCTACTACCAAATATATACATTCTGATCGACAATTGTGCCAAGCATGAACTCCAATCCTTTGTAGATTGTTTCTCGGGTTATCATGAGATTTGGATGGATGAAGAAAACACAGAGAAAATAGCTTTCATTACACCATGGGGTGTATAGCTATAAAATGATTCCATTCGGTCTAAAGAATGGTGGGGCCACCTACATGAGGGCCATAAAACTATCTTTCATGATATGATACATAAGGAAATTGAGGTGTATGTTGACGACGTCATCATAAAATCCAAGAAGGCCACAGATCATATAGCAGATTTGAGGATGTTTTTTGACCAGCTGCGAAAGTACAATCTAAAGCTTAAGCCCGCAAAGTGTGCATTCGAGGTTCCTGCTAGAAAATTATTAGGATTCATCGTCAGTCGCCGAGGAATAGAGTTGGACCCGTCAAAGGTTAAAGCTATCCAGGAACTACCACCACCAAAGAACAAGAATGATGTGATGAGTTTCTTGGGACATCTCAATTACATCAGTCGTTTCATAGCACAGTCTACAGTGATATATGAACCGATTTTCAAAATGTTGAAGAAGGATGCTGCAACCAGTTGGACCGCGGATTGTCAAAAGGCTTTTGACAAAATCATGGAATACCTGTCCACACCACCAGTATTAGTCCCGCCAGAACCTGGTAAACTACTACTACTCTACCTTGCAGTGTCAGATGGAGCTTTTGGTTGTGTTTTGGGACAGCATGATGAGACGGGAAGAAAGAAGCAAGCCATATATTACTTGAGTAAGAATTTAACACCTTATGAAGCACGGTACTCTCTGCTGGAACGAACTTGCTGCGCTCTAACTTGGATAGCTCAAAATTTGAGGCACTACTTCTGTGCTTATACCACATCTCTCATATCAAGGATGGATCCCTTGAAATACATCTTTCAGAAGCCTATGCCTACCGGGAAGCTGTCCAGGTGGAAAATATTGCTGAGCAAATTCGACATCATCTATGTAACTCAGAAAGTGGTCAAAAGACAAGCATTGGCAGATCATCTTGCCGAAAATCCTGTACGAGGAAAATACGAACCCCTAAAAACGTATTTTCCTGACGAAGAGGTATCATTCGTAGGAGAGGGCATTGCTGAAGCCTACGATGGTTGGAGAATGTTTTTCGACGGAGCTACAAATTTCAAAGGAGTCGGTATCAGAGCCGTCTTGGTATTAGAAACCAGTCAGCATTATCCGGTATCCCCAAAACTCAGGTTCCCATGCACCAACAATATGGCGGAATATGAAGCCTGCATATTAGGGCTCAACCTGGCTGTTGACATGAATATTCAGGAACTGCTGGTGATCAGTGATTCAGACCTGCTGGTACATCAGGTATAAGGAGAGTGGGATACCAAGAATACCAAAATACTACCGTATCTACATCATGTACAAGAGATGAAGAAGAGTTTCACAAAGATTGAATTCCAGCATGTCCCCAGAATTCAGAATGAATTTGCAGACGCATTGGCCTCCTTGTCTTCAATGATACAACATCCAAACAAGAATTTCATCGATCCTATTCTGGTGAAAATTCATAATCAGCCAGCATACTGTGCTCATGTTGAAGAAGAAATAGATGGAAATCCATGGTTCCACAACATCAAGGAATATTTGGCAAAAGGAGAATACCCGCAGCGTGCAAACCATACTCAGAAACACACACTTCGGAGGTTATCCAATCACTTCTTTCAAAGCAGAGGAATTCTGTATAAAAGAACTCCCGATCTAGGTCTGTTAAGGTGTGTTGACGCCAAAGAGGCTCCAAGTTTCTCGAGGAGATACATGCCGGAACCTGTGGCCCACATATGAACGGTTTGTCTTGGCCAAGAAAATACTCAGGGCCAGATAATTTTGGATGACTATGGAGACAAATTGCATCCGATATGTCTAAAAATGCCACCAATGCTAGATACATGCAGACATGATACGAGTGCCGCAAAATAATCTTAATGCAACAAGCGCACCTTGTTCTTTTGTTGTCTGGGGAATGCATGTCATTGGTCCAATCGAACCCACTGCTTCGAACGGGCACACGTTCATTTTAGTTGTCATCGACTACTTCACTAAATGGGTTGAAGTTGCATCCTACAAAGCCGTGACCAAGAAAGTCATCACGGATTTTGTCAGAGATCGTATTGTTTGTCGATTTGGGGTTCCATAGTCCATCATCACTGATAATTCCACCAATCTCAACAGTGATTTGATGAAAGCCATATATGAAACCTTCAAAATCAAGCACAAGAATTTCACGGCATACAGGCCTCAAATGAATAGAGTCGTGGAGGTTGCCAAAAATAACATCAAGAAGATACTAAGGAAAATGGTAGAGAATCACAAGCAATGGCACGAGAAATTACCAGTTACCATACTGGGATACTGTACCACATTCCACACATATACCGGAGCAACTCCCTATTTGTTGGTTTATGGTACCGAAGCTATCATTCCCGCCGAGGTTGAGATCCCTTCTCTGAGAATCATACAAGAAGCTGAACTCAGTGACGCGGAATGGATAAGGAGATGATATGAACAATTAGCCCTCATAGAAGGAAAAAGGATGAATGCAGTGTGTTATGGTCACCTTTATCAAAATAGAATGTCCAGAGCTTTCAACAAAATGGTCAAACCAAGATAGTTCACATTGGGGCAACTGGTGCTAAAACGGATCTTTCCACATCAAGATGAAGCCAACAGGAAATTCTCACCCAACTGGAAAGGTCCTTACATGGTTCACAGAGTATTGACAGGAGGAGCACTCATACTCGCAGAAATGGATGGATAAATCTGGCCAAAGCCCATCAATTCAGATCTAGTCAAAAGATACTACGTGTAAGCTATCTCTGTTTCTTTATATAATGTAAATGAACTATGCTTGACTTGATTCCTATTTAAAAGGGGATACGTAGGTAGCCATGTGGGCTCGGTCACAATTCAATAAAATTTCTATTTTTTCCATAATCAGAAACTGGGGCAGAATTTTGAGGAGGACCCTTAAAATTCTGAAACAAGTTCAGCCAACAGTAGCATACAGAATAGCCAGAAGGTCACTTAGTTAACTAGGGCAGAATTTTTAGGAGGACCCTCAAAATTCTATGGAAAAGAATGTCGCAATGTCTCTAATAATGTCACAGTTACTGGTTCATCTAACTGATTTCTAAATTGCATATTACTATGTCTTTGAAAACTATACACACATGTTTTTGAAAAGAAAATTTACTTTTTAGCCAAATGCTACCCACGGTGACTTAAACAGGACCTCGGGCAAAGTGGAGCAGATCAAGCATACAAATACACGAACCAATCTCCCCCCGCAAAACACATAAATTTTCTTTGGATGCAGGAATATGTCATCATCATAAGCATCATCGCAATAAGACAATTACTATACACAAAACACATTGTCAGCTAAGAATAATTCACTCTTACTCTTACATATGCATGAGACTAAGCTTTGTCTCAATTTTTGCATGAGGCTAAGCCATGCTTCCATGTCTGCATAAGGCTAAGCATTGCCTTCTCCCTGCATGAGACTAAGCTCTGTCTCAATTTCTGCATGAGGCTAAGCCCTGCCTCCCATGTTCTGCATAAGGCTAAGAATTGACTTTTCTTTGCATGAGACTAAGCTCTGTCTCAATTCCTGCATGAGACTAAGCCCTGCCTCCACATCTGCATAAGGCTAAGCATTGCCTTCTCCTTGCATGAGACTAAGCTCTGTCTCAATTCCTGCATGAGGCTAAGCCCTGCCTCCGCATCTGCACAAGGCTAAGCATTGCCTTCTCCTTGCATGAGACTAAGCTCTGTCTCAATTCCCGCATGAGGCTAAGCCTTGCCTCCCATTCTGCGTAAGGCTAAGCATTGCCTTTTCTTTGCATGAGACTAAGCTCTGTCTCAATTCATGCATGAGGCTAAGCCATGCCTCCACATCTGCATAAGGCTAAGCATTGCCTTCTCCTCGCATGAGACTAAGCTCTGTTTCAATTCTTGCATGAGGCTAACCCCTGCCTCCGCATCTGCATAAGGCTAAGCATTGTCTTCTCCTCGCATGAGACTAGGCTTTATCTCAATTCTCGCATGAGGCTAAGCCTTGCCTCCCATTCCGCATAATGCTAAGCATTGCCTTTTATTTGCATGCGACTAAGCTCCGTCTCAATTCTTGAATGAGGCTAAGCCTTGCCTCCACATCTGCATAAGGATAAGCATTGCCTTCTCCTCGCATGAGACTAAGCTCTGTCTCAATTCCCGTAGGAGCTA
This sequence comes from Nicotiana knightiana, assembly GCA_005239525.1. Classification (NCBI taxonomy): domain Eukaryota; kingdom Viridiplantae; phylum Streptophyta; class Magnoliopsida; order Solanales; family Solanaceae; genus Nicotiana; species Nicotiana knightiana. The sequence goes on from ML392311.1 coordinate 11,474, forward strand.
AGCCCTGCCTCCCATTCTGCATAAGGCTAAACATTGCCTTCTCCTAGCATGGGACTAAGCACTGTCTCTCTTTGCATAAACACAGATATTGCTCTATTTTAAACCTTGCATTATTCTCTTCTCTCGGGGCTAAGCTCTACCCTCAACTCTACACAAGACTATTGTTTTGTTTATTGCCTCTAGCATCATGTCTCTGCACCTCATGGGCTGGAATGTAGATAACTTTTTCGAAGGCGTCATAGTCTGAAGGCATCATCCTCATAGACGGAAGACATCATGCCATGGCTTGAAGATCTCCCAAAGCTTGCACATCATTATTCAAAGGCATCATGATTCGGAGGCACCATCTTCATGGCCCGAGAACATCTTTTCATGGCCTGCGAATCCCTTACCGCACAATTCATGGCCCGGGACATCATGGTCTAAGGACGTCATCCTCACCGTCCAAAGACAGTCATCATGGTCCGAATGGAATTTGCATCATGTCTAATTTTACGTAATAATTTATACATATGTGCTTGAAGTACATTTTTGTAAATTTTCAGGTGGTCCGAAAAGTAACCGTTATCCCAACAGGAGCAATGCCGGTCTAGCGCCCATCCACATCCTTCAAAGTATTTCAAACATAAGCGTTCATCATCTATTACCCAGTCTCATTTATCCATAACCGTTCAAACCCCAATTAACCCTACTTGGAATTTTTTGTCCGTTCTTGCAAAGACTCCATTGGTTTACTCCATCATTGCAACGACGTTCATGAGCATCATCAAGTATTTTTTCATAATTTTTAAAGGCTTTTAACCAATTTATTCTCGCATAAATAATTATAAATTGCATTTTAAATAATTTTATGATGATTTATCATTTAATTTTCATCATCTATATCCATAGTAAGCTTTAAATATTTTTTATATACTTATCATAATTGTATTTTTACATCCTTAGGCTAAAATTGTATATTTTACAATAATAGCCCATATATATATGCACAATTATATTATTTCTACAGAAAATGACTCTTTATATTTTTATAATGTTAGGTAATCATTTTAAATGATTTTCATGCGCAAGTGATATTTTTGTTATTTATTAATTATTATTTATAATTTATTTATTTATTAAATTTGGTATTTAAAATATATCCCGCTAAAACCCCAATTTCGGACCTAGCCCAATTACCTACACTACCAAATTAACCCAGCCCAATACACAACCCAAAATCAATTGACCCAGACCCATTAACCCAATCCCTATACCCGTCCAAAACACCCGACCCAATCCCCTTTTAAATCACAACTGTTGATCTCTGAAGATCAACGACTCATACCACTCCACCCCTTTTAATTATAACCTAACCTGTCTAACCCTAACTCATTTCACCCACCCCGCCGCTCTCAAACTCTCTCTTCTTCTCGTCTTCCTAAACTCTAGCGCTGTAATCCCTATTTCCCCTTTGATTCCAACTCAGAGATGGAATCCATTAACGATTCCCTTACCTTATTATCCCTCTCCAATTACTGGTTAACCGATTATGTAATTACATAATCACTTGCCTAACATGGCAAGCAGATCTCTCTTGCTTTGAACCAATCTGGTTTGAACCTTCACTTCTTTCCATCTATGTTCATTATCGTCCCTTTATGGTATCAATCTCTGAGATTTTTGTTCGATTCTTCACTTACCCTAAAGCTAGGGTTCATATCTTTTCAGGTTTGTTATAGTTTTCTATTTTTTGTTAAATATTTTCCTTTAATGTTTCTGTATATCAATCTATGTGCATCTCTATTATGATTTCTCTGACTAATTATTTACCCTAAAATTAGGGTTTTTATTCTTAAAAATCAAACCAAATATGGTTCAATCTTTAATGTTGTTGTTTATCCGTCTCTATGCATCTTTATTATAGTTTTTCTTTTGCTATTCTTGACTAATTTTAATTACCCTAAAAATTAGGGTTTTCGATTTTATTTTTTCCTTCAATGATTCTGTCTATCTGTTTTTATGACTCTTGTCATTAATTGTTTCACTCAAGAGTCTTTGATTCCCCAAATCTGTATAAATCCTTAATTACTGTGTTAAATCTCTGATTATATGTTTTACGCGTCTATATACTTGTTACTTCTGGCTTATCTTAAATAAGGTTCTGAGTTTCTTTTCCTTAATTAACTGATTAGATGCTTTCATTGATTGATTATTACCTTAGTTGTGGGCTCTATTCTAGTGCTATTTAAACCCCTTCCCCCTTTCCCCTTGAGACAGACTCGAACTCTGAATACTCTCACTAAAAACTCAGCTTTTACTCTGATTCTTTGCCCGTTTGTTTCTGGTCTTGGCCAGCTGAAAGCCAAGGCCAATTGCTTCTGGACTTAACTATTGTGGTGTACTTTCTTGCTTTTTCTTCCTAACTAGTAAGACATTACCCCTTTGCCATTTCATTTTCTTCATGTCTCCACAATCTATGTTATTCGACCAGTATGTTTGAACTTTATTTGAGCATGATTCTACCTTTATGCTTCTATGATTCTCTTTTAATACTTTTAATCTGAGATTAGTTGTGTTGAATAATATGAAACCACTTAAGAACTTATGTTTAATCCGCCTCTTATATGTTCTGAACCTATTCTCAATTTGATTACCTTTAGGATAATGTTAGAAGGTTAAATAATTAATTAGCCCTAGACCTTTGAAACCTGTATTGTTACTAGGCTTCTCGTTCTGTTGTTTATGTGCTTTGATAACTTTCATTCTAACATATCTTGGATTCACGTGGGTTCTGACTGTTTGGTTCTCTATAGTTTAGTAAGGCTATCCTAAATGCTATCATGATCACCTAGCTTAACTAGACTGTTTTCCATATTTCAGCCTGTTTGAATTGTGTGTTTGAGCATGAACCTTGCTTGTTCTCTTAATGCAATTCTGCCTACAAGTTTTGTGTTCTGAACTTTGTTTTCTTCAGAAATCAAAACTGTTTTAAATATGTCTCTACCTCTTTACATGCTTTTACTCTTTTAAAAACTTCCACTCTTCGTCCCTTAGGTTCTATCCTCAACCACCCCAGTGTGAGAACTACTCAGGGTCTATGTGAGACTCTTGTGAACTCAGACACACTGGGGATTGGTTCCTGATCTCTTTTGAATCATCTCTAAAATTTGGTTATGCGTGAGCATTGCCCTGGGTCACTGAGGCCCTTGGGAACTTTGATACACCAGAAACCTGGTTCTATATGTGCTATGGGTGAGTCTTTCACCGCTGACTATGTTGTACCTGTGAAATGAACCCCAAAGTTGATATGGTTGGAAGGCTTGGTTACCACCTGTATTTGGGCCTAATAAAAGGCCCCCTATATTCCATTTCATTACTGTTATGTAATTTATTTCTTATTTTGTCCTGTAATAACTTTGTAATAAACAACTTCTGGGGTATTTAGTAAAATCGGGATGGTTTCTTATTTCCTATAGGACTAAAAATTAATTTCACACCTAGAGATCATGCCTATAAGACTTAAGTCAGTTCAGTAATTAGAAAACATGCCTATAGGATTAAAGGGAAATACAAGTCTATGAATCATGTCTATAAAGCTAAAATCAGTTTGCACTTAGAATTCATGCCTATAGGACGATAATCACCACACTCGTAGAAGTCATGCCTATAGGATTCTATTAATTAGTTCTGAATACAATCGCCATTGTCAATCACTTAGACATTATGCCGATAGGACCTAATAACAATTCTCGGTTCATAATTGTGATGCATTACAACCTGAAGTGCCCAGATATTATACTGAATAAAATTAGTAGGCAAACAATAGGTCTTAACACTCGCCTTAAAAACTGCATCTGCACATCTCTTTTGTCACATAGATATCCCGCCTATAGGACTTTAAGGTTAATACAATTTGCTAAATCGATTGCGTGCATTTGTTGTTTTATGTGCGGAGGTAAACATGAGCCCATATTTGGTTTTATTTGAAAGTCCTGATTGTTTTTGTTTGTCGCCTAGTCTTTTACAATTTTTAAGCAACTGAGGTTTAGTCTAGAACCATCCCAAATAGAGGTCCTAATGCCTCTAGGGCCATAGGTAAGGGACGGGTAGTTCACACATAGGAAACAAACAAGAATCAACTAGAGCGCTTTAGGTAACAACTTAAAGATAGTAATCGGGTAGTAGGAGATGATAGTCCGTGCACTAAATACCATGAGTAACACCCCGACCTTAGGGAGATACAAAGTATTACATGGGGTGATCCTATAGGCTAAAAAACTTAGGACCCCCTTCATCCCTATTAATTAGTTTTTCTTTAATTTTCCTTAGACTAATTCACTTAATTCAAATTCGGTTGGGACCTACCGTTGTGGACCTCGACGGGTGCCTAACACCTTCCCCTCAAGGTAATTTGAGCCCTTACCCAATCTCTGGTGATGTAAACTGGTAATATGAGTTATCTGTTCTAGGTGCCCTAACGCACCTTAATTCGTTAGGTGGTGATTCTAAACCAATCCCTTTTCCTTACCCTCTCAAAAGGAGATGTCCCAAAAATATCGAAACCCGTTTCGTAAGAAAAAGGGGGCGCGACAACATGGGATTGTGAAAGCACCGGGATCTTCCAATTTAGGAGCCATTGAATGCACAATTGTACTCACTTGATGAGTGACTTTGATTTTCTTGAACATCTCCTCAATCCTATTTCATTGTTGGAAGAACTAGGACCATGGGAAAGATAAGGAGGTGGATTGCTCGGTTGTTGATACATCGGGGACCTTTGAGAACCTGATCTTGATATCCTTGATTGTTATGCCTCCCACCTTGATTGTTGCCTCCCCAATTGCCTTGATTATTGTTGTTATGCCAATCCCTTGATTATTTCTTCCACTCCAATTGCCTTGATTGTTGTTGGTATTCCAATTACTGTTATTATTTCCACCACTCCAATTACATTGGTTGTGAGAATTCCAATTGCCTTGATTATTTTGAGGTCTCCATTGTTGTCGGCTTGGGCCTTGAAAGTTTTTTCTTTGCCCTTGAAAGTTGTTCACATATTGGACCTCTTCTTCTTGGTCATTATAAGAATCATCTTGATCAAATCCAATATCAACTTGCACAAAATTGTCCACTCTTTGTTGCACTTGTGGACTTCTTGTTCTTCGTTTGTTCACCATCATATTTACTCCCTCTATTGCATTGACTTGCCTCGGGTTTTGCACTTGTTGAAGTTGAGCCTTTGCCATATTGGTTCATGGTGGTTGTCGACTCAGCTATGGCTTGACCATGGTCATGCAACTTTTGTGAAGAAGAATCACATTAGGATCACCTTGTGGAACATTAGCTCGAGATTTCTATGCCGATGAAGTATCCGCCATCTCATCCAAAATATCAAACGCCTCCGCATAAGGCGTAGTCATGAAGTTTCCACCGGCAAGTTGATTCAGTACACATTGGTTGGTTGTATTGATCCCCGATAGAAAATTTGTTGAATCATGTTCTCCATCATATCGTTGTTGGGGCACTCTTTCACCATTTTTTATATCTTTCCCATATCTCGTGTAGTGGTTCATTGGGCTCTTGATTGAATGCTAGAATGTCATCCCGAAGAATAGCCATACGCCCCGGAGAGAAGTACTTAGAAATAAATTTCTCCCCTAGTAAATCCTTAGTATGAATGGAATGATTTGGCAAATGTCCCAACCAATCTAAAGATTTCCCCCGTAGAGTGAAGGGAAAAAGCCTTATCCTCAAGCATCATCGGAGACATTTGTTTGTTACTCCACCAACACGTATCTACGAACCCATTCAGGTGTTTATATGCATTTTGACCTGGTGCATGATGAAGAACAATCGTTACTCGAGCATAGTGAGCATCACATTTGTTATTTGGAAGTTGCCCGCCCTGATACGGGGAGGGACTATATCACTTGCATACCCTTCATTCGGCAACTCCTGGTGTGGAGCCACTCGTGGGGGAGCTGGGGGTGGATCGGGTACATTGTCTTGAGACGCTCGACCTCGTCTATTGTCTTGAGGTTCAAGAGGGACCTTATCTAGTTGATCATACTCAACGTCCACATCTCTCAAATCTATGTTTCCAAGCTCATTGTTTTCCATGATTGCACCTACAATAACTCAATACGTTAGTAACAAGGAAGGAAAGGACGATATTCCCAAAAACACACCTAAATATATATCTAACACCATTTTTTAACTCCCCAGCAATGGCGCCAAAAACTGATCTCGTCCAATTTCACACATCAATTAAAGGCTATGAAACACTCGATTGCAAGATAGTACCCAACAAGAGTCGGGGTCGAATTCTGCATGGAGCTATAGATGGGAGTTAGGAGTATATATCGTAACGTGTGAGTTTGGTTATCTAAATTTACACTTCCAACAAATTGGGTTGTTTTTAAATCTATTTAAATCTAAGATTGAAAAGTTGAGAAATAAAACTAAGAGAATGTTTTGTTGTTTTTTCAAGTTTTGTAAAAGCCTAGGGCTATGACCATCACTTAGGTGTTTGCCTAATGGGATATAAACTTTAATGCTTGTTTTATTGATTGTGGGTGTATTATAGCTATCAACTCTCAATTACCCACTCAATACCGATCGATCACAGAGTGATTTTGGCCAATTTGGCTTTCTCAAGTACAAATGGGTATTGAACAAAACGGTTGATAAAATCTCAAGTCGGGTTGTTATTATCTCTAGGTTGAACCCTTTAATTGAGATTATGAATCTCTCAATTGACCCGATTTCTTGTTAGCCAAGTTTTCCTAGACTAAGTCTCTCTTTCTCAAGTAGAGACCAAGTCAAATAGACATGAACTAATGTTTGCAACCATTAATTCCACAAAATCAAGAACAAGGCTAAAGAATAAACATCCAACCGTAAACAAGCAATAAAATAAACACCCATAAAGTTTACACACTAGGTTTGGGTCACAACCCTAGTAAAAATCTAGCTACTCATGCTTGAAATTGAAGAAAAAGAAGAAGAAATGATAATTAAACTCATATTGCAAGATTAAAATGATAAAATCTATGTTAAAATAGCTCAAAATATGAAAAACTACTAAAAGAAATAAAAGGAAACGACTACTATAGCAGTTGATTTCAAAAGTTGACCTAAAATTGTAAAACTCGTCTATTTATACAAGGCTGGAAATTTCGGACAAAAAATGCCATTCGGTAGGTTCTACGGCCGAAAATTCCATGTGCGGTCCGCACTTTTCTTCAACTTGTCAGGACTAGAAGTCTACGGCCACATAATTCTGATATGCGGCCGCAAGGCACTCTTTCTGCAGTCCGCAGATTTGTAACTGCGGCCGCATCTTGTTCTTCGGCGGTCCACACTTTTACCTCTGCGGCCACATAACACTTCTTCTGCGGCCACATAACACTTCTTCTGCGGTCGCGCAATTCTTGTGCGATCTTCACTTTTGATGGATTTGGAATTCACATTCTCTGAACTTTTATCTTGGCACAACTTTTGCGGCCGCACAATTCATGTGCGGACCGCACTTTGCACCAAACTCTGCTGACTTTTCCTTCATAACTTTAGCCGCAGATGATATTCTGCAGTCCGCACTTTTGAGGTTTTGTGCCTCTTAAGTCCTTGAGTTCGGACTACTCCTTTTTTAGTTGGATTTCATCTGGGGATTTCATCTTCCAATATTCCTGCAATTAAACACATTTCATTAGTTTTCGGGAACTCAATTAAACACTTTTGGACTAAAACAAAACCTAAAAGGCACTAATAAGTAGTCAAAATCCCCACTTATCACTCCCCTATCCGCTCATCAAGCCGCTTCTCTCTGAGCATGGCCGTCTCTAGAGCACTCTCCTACTCAGAACAAAGAATGCAGATCACGATCTTCAAAGCCTCCTCTTTCCTCGCAGCCGGCAACTGGGCCAACTACGCCTTCTCTAAACCTACTGCCTTCTCAGCGACCTCGCCAACAAGAGCGTCCGTTTTGATTTGACACTCCTTGAGCTCGACGCGCAATGAAACCATCTGGGCTTGAAGATCCGTGCACTGGGCCTCGACCCCCTTTATCACCTCAAGTTCTTCTTCTTTTTCCCTCAACGCCCCCATGAGAATGCTGCATTTTTTGATGATCCTTACCAGCTCGTCATCCTTCTCCTTTAGTTCATCTCGAAGAGCCTGGAAATTGCCTCTCCCACCAAACTGCCTGCAGATCTCGCGGTGCTTATCACAGTATTGCCTCTCCCACCAAATGGCCTTACGCCTCTCCTCTCGTCGGGCTCTCTCGATCTCCAAAATCATGGTCTGAAAGAAAGACGGAAAATGAGGAGTAAGAACAAAACTTTGAACTCGACATAAAAGAAACGGAGAGTGATCGAAAAGCTTACCCTAAGAGTGAGGACGACTATGCCCCTCGATAAAGTGGCGTCCTTAAGCTTCTCAAGGGTTTTACCCTCCACAAGAGAAAGGACCATGTCCTCGGTGTCAACTATAAAATCCTGGTCCAAGGGGATCGCAATAGTCCGCGTGGTCCCCTCCAACCTTACCTCAAGTCGGGTAAGTCCTTCCCCCATAATCCTCATTTCCTTGGCATCCATATCGGAGCCTGTCTCGTAACCTTCTTCGACTAGGCTTTTTCCTTTTTTATTTCGACCCTGGAACAAGGATCCTCGACTGGTTGCGAGGCCAATGGCTCATCCTGACATAAGTTGTCAGGGACTCTTGCCCATGGCCCTTCAAAATCCATCATGGTCTCAGGGAGAGACGTACCCTCCTCGGCTCCCGATGATAGCAGAATCGTGGGCGGTAATTCGGCCTCATCTTCAAGTTCTATGGTATCCATTTCCTGGACGATGAAATCCCCCATCTCCAAACTCACCACCCGGACAGCTCCTTCGCCGATATCCACAGATTGCCTCTTACGGGGAAGCAAGTTATCACCATTCGACGACGATTCATCCTCATTATCCTCGTCTACTAGATTATGCAAAGGCAAAGTCGAGATTCTTGCTGCAGGTGTAGTCGACGACCGAGAAGACCTCACCACGGCAGAAGGAACAGAAGCAGCCTTCCTCTTACGAAACGTCAGAGCAGGAGCCCTCGGCCTTCTCGAAGATCCTTGGGCTGAAAAAGAAAACATTAGAAGACTGTCAGTTCCTGTAAAAAACTATAACGAGCAGGCGACCATGAGGTCAAACGGTATAGATAAAAGATAATAATTATTTATGTATAAATAAATACATATAGAAGAAATCACCGGTCACAGAAGGTGTAGACCCGAATTTCTTGATAAATGCCGGCTATTCACGAATCCCCAATGTGTGAGGTAAGAACTGGCTGACCCAGTCATGAATGTCCCCGACCAAAGGAGGGGGCAAAGTCTCGGTGGCAAGAAAATGGGACGGAATGTCAGATTACGACTAAAACAGGCAAATTAAATGCTTGGCAAAAAGATACTTACATGCGTAATTCTAAGCCTCGGGGAATCCGCTCACGGTGACCACCACGTCCTCGGTCTTGACGAAGAAATAGTTGAGCCAAAACTAGCAATTTTTTCCTTATCGTCCATCTTCACCACTACAATTTTGCTTTCTCGGTGGCGGAGGTGCAACATCGTCCCCCTACAGAAACTAGGGGCGAAGAGATGCATTAGATGGCGATGTGAGACCCCAAGGCCAGCCAACTCTGCATATTTCATCAACATACGGATAAGCTTGTAGATGTAAGGGGAGAGTTTGGTCGGGCAAATACCATAGTAGCGGAAAAATTCCTCCGCCAATAGGAGAAGAGGAAAGGAATAGCCGACATAAATGGATACATATAGAACGCGCAATATCCCGGGCGGTGTATCTGTACCACATTGCGCCCCACTGGAATCAGATCGATATGAGTAGGAATTTTGAACTTTTCCCTAAGCTTAGTGAGATCGACCTCGTTCATCACTGACTCTGAGGCCTCATGATCGTCTTCAGGAAACTTCGAAAAGTCGGATCTAGCCTTTTCATTGCGAGCAATTATTTCCTCCAACGTAGGAAACTTCTCGTCTTCAAGGGCAAAAGAAACATCGTCGTCGTGAGGAGGCATATGCACCACCCAAAGGGTAGCGTTAGTCTCCATGCCAGAACTAGAGGTTGCGTTAACCATATTTTTGAGAGAAGATGTTTTAAGCACAGAAAGGTGGAAGCAACTGAAATCACTGGAATTAGGGGAATGGATACGCAATGACGAAGTAAAAAGGAGACAAGGATTCAATATGGAGAATGAAGAAGGGGACACAAAGATTCGATATTAAGAGTATGCAAAACAAACACGAATGTCCTCGGGTCCTTATTTATAAGAGTTCAAGCATCAGGACTAAGAAATCAAGCCATCATTACCTACCGCAGGTATCGAAATGGCAGGGGCGCGGGAAACGACACAAAGCATCGGGAAATGCGTCATAATGACACATGATGTAATGACGTCATTTTGAAATAATGCGCAACCCCAAAGGTTGCCGCTCACGAAAAGTCATGTTGCCACCTCGTCTGAAGTGCCACTATTCGACTTGCTCGTCCAAATTTGTCAACCATGATAAACAGAGTCCGCTCATTAAGGGTGTCTCGGCTGGACCTCAATAAGGAGAGGGACTAACTGAATGGACCAAAATCTGCCGGTATTTGGCCTAATATGACACTAAGGAAAGAGACAGTCGAGGTCGACCAAAAGGCAGCAAAATCCGTGGCCGAGGTGTCAACCATGATCGAGGTCAAGTACTGTGTAAAAGGACAATAACAGCTTGTTTTCAGAATAGGATATTAGAGAGAATATTCACTACATTTGTACTATTAGGGTTTACTAGGGATATGTGTTGAATATATAAGGGAAAAAGAAAAAGGAAGAGGGGCATGTAACATTCATTTGATACGAATACTTTTGAGAAGATGATTCTCTCTCTTATAAAAATATAAAGATTATCTTTTGATAAAGATTCTTGCTCATTATTCCCCACCTTTCCACTAGATCCGAGTATTGTTCAAATGAATCTTGGATCTTTCTGTCACTCATAAATCTCACGAGAAATTTTTAATCCATCTATTATTTGGTGAATCATTCTCCTTATTCACTTAAATGTCATTTATTGTTATTTATTGTTAGTTATATCTCTATCAATGCTCATACTCTAAGAGTATTTTGCACTTATAATCATCAATCATTTACGGGATCTGTCACCATCTCCCTCCCATTTTCAAGATTTGCATCTAGAGTTGTTATACTTAACTAGATTTAACCCGTTATTACATAAATTTAATAATTTACCCGAAAGTTACACTCTTTAGTAAAACAGTACTCAGTCTGCATCCGCCTCCGCCAATACTGTACTTCAACCAACTTAACAGTCACGTACGCAACAAACCAACAAAAAAACCAACTCATATTACCATCTTTTTTTTGCTCTGCACATGAAATCAGTTATACTTTACTGAATTCATTTAGCACAACGGCTAAGAGAAAGAGCCACTTTTTCATCATTCCCAATACTTTACTCGACTAACGTCTTAACAGTCACGTACACAACAAAAAAAAAACAACTCATGATTTCACCCCCATTAAACAACCATTTCTATACTCAATCTTGATTTCTTTAGATAATCTTGTTTTTCTCCGTCAATGCAATCACAGAGTCTTCTTGCTATTTCTAACCCCTTTACACCCCCGTTAACAATGATCCCAACAAGCTCAGCTGCTGCTAACACATTGTTACTCACATCTCAGGCTAATATGTCCTCCACAGTGGCTCTTGATCCTTCTTCATTTGATGATGATTCCAAAATTGAGACCATACCCTTTATTTCTCTTAACCTGTTGCGCTATCTCGGATTATCTTTTTTCCCTTTTGCTCTTATTTTGTTGTGTTATTCGTCTCTAAGTACTTTCCGTGGGTGTATGTATTTGTTTGTTTTCTTGAACATGCTAAAAGTTTGAATTTTTCTCTTGTTTCATATTGTGTTCAATATTTCTAGTTATGGAGAACCTCTGATTTGCCATAAAAGACAAATTATTGAGCATTAGAATGTAATGGCTTCAAAGAGAGCGGAACATATATAGAGAATTCATATAGCTGATTCCAACTAGTTCGAGAACGAAAGTAATTGATTGATAGTTCATAATGTGACTCTCATGTTTATCAACCTTAGGTTTTTCTCTGTTTCGGGAAGTGGGGAGCAGGCAAATGAAAGAAGAGCCGCGTATAGAGCGAGAAGTTGCATTAGGAGTTCCGTCTGATTACTTTATCTGAATGTTTCCAGGAGTAATCTTGGCCAAAAGCTCCTTATACATTCATTCATTTTGTTCATGTAATAAGCGTATGCTTGCAATTTTCTATTTAACCAAACAATATAGTTCTCTAAGGTAGGTTTCTTTTTAGAGTGTGTACTGTCTGTATATCTTGAGACAGAGGCGGATCCAGGATTTGAAGTTTATTGGTTCCTACCATATCTGAGTAAGTTCACAATGAGATATTCATAAATATTTAGTGGATTTCTTAATAGAAATACAGCGTCTATACAAAAGTTACTGGGTTCCCGGTATACCTAGTAACAATACTCTAGATCCGCCACTGTATTGAAAAACCTTCAGCAGATCATCAAATTTTTCCTTACATTTGAGCATTTTTTATGGATCAGAAAAAAATTATGACTAACTATAACACAAAGGAAATAATTTGGACAGCTGATGTTTAGTTTTGCAAATCGCTAGTGCATTGTGTATGTGGAAAGAATTTCTAAAACGGAATTACAGAAGGGAAAAGAAAGTATTTTGATTCTGTTTAGACAAAACGAGTTGAAGATTGCTTTTTCATTCACTGTCCCCTTGTATAAATAGGCTTAAGAACCTTGACAACATAACCTCCTTTATTGTCTAAGGAGCAGCTTCGTAGATCTCTGTCCACTGTCCAAAGGCTGCTACAAGTTGACTGAATTAATCTTCACTGGAGCTGTTGTAGAGATTGGTTCAGGATACTTTTTTAACATGTAAAAGCCCCTAAAAGATAAAATGGATCATCATACGGAGAGATGACGCTGTTAGCTAACTATTACACTATGATGATTGCTTGGACTTTTTGTTTGTGTATTGTCTTTCTTCTCCTTAAGTGAGATGTTTCATTTCTTGTGATTGGAATATTGTTTTTGATGGATTATTATACGCAGCCCCAGTATCAAAATCACATGTAATCTAGACAACTAACATAAACGGAGTTTCACGGGTTACCTCTTGAAGCGTGAACATATCTGTTTTTTGTGTGAGTCTTCAATTCCATAACTTCTCAATGGAATCTCCATCCCTCGCACAATCGTGATTCTCGAACGTTCCACGGTCTTCTACTGTGTTACCCAAATAATACCCCGAAAATAGCAATTTCGTGTGGGCGAAATTTCTAAGAAAATATGCTGAAATTTTCGGCCACCATGGCTGAAAATTTCGGCCATCTTTCTCTTCCTCTTCTGGGTGGAAAACCTTATATATTTATAGCACAAGTTGTAAGGGTTAAAATCCTTTTCCAAAACCTGTTGGGTTTTCTTTTCCACCAGAAAAATGATTTCTTTATTTCCTATTATTTAGGCACAGTAGGGACCACATAATTTAATTAGCAAGGCTCCAATTATGGAATTAATTTCTAATTTTCAAAACTAATATCTACCATAATTAATTACGAATTATTCCACTAAAAATTTATAATTGCACTCCTTATTAATTTCGAAATTCATCCATTAAATCTTATTTAATTCCCCATGTTAAGATTCAGATACTAATCAATTAAATTAAATTACTGACAATTTAATTTACTGATTATTTCCTTTAGACTTTCCCTTAACTTATTTCATGTGTCGGATATAAAATCAACCGGCCGGGTTTACACATGAAAACTTATAAGCTTTCATAAAGGTGTATCATCAATCTCTAAACCGAGACATGGATTCCATCAACTAACTATTACTTCGCCAATGTACATTATTATTATCCAATTTACCAGGCATATTGACCCGCGAAAGAATCTCGCCTTTTAATAAATCAAAACAATAATAATATACACAACTAATAATAATTATATCAAGATTAAGAGTATAAGTACATTTAATGGCTAGAGAGTTTATTTTATTAAGTCAGTATAAAATACTTATCTCTACTTGGTCCGTTCAATACATACAAAATGTACTAGCACAAGAAGTTGGAATTAAACCATTCCCATAATCAAGATAAATTATATTTAATCTTGTGCTACAATCATCCATGATGGTTTGTCCAATTCCATCATTAGATTGTGAACTCAAACTTTATACTTATAAGAACCGATGATTTAATCTTCCGTGTATAAGCTAAACTCTATACACTAAATCATCTACTATATAAGTAAATGACACAAACGAATATATGATCTATTTAAAATTTTATTAGAATTGAATAAACAATTGTTCCATAATAAATACTATATCCAAACCAAACTCATGGTTAATAGTATATATCCCAACAATCTCCCACTTAGACTTTTAACCATGACAATTATTGAATATACTATATCTAAACGCATGGTTAATAGTATATGCCCCAATAATCTCCCACTTAGACTTGTAACCATGCATCTACAACTTTCTCAGGCATTCTTTTTACATGACTATTAAAAGTCTCCACAAAATAAGATTTTGTTAAAGAATCTTGCCAAGTTATTTCTGATGCAATCTTTGTCCAATAGTGTTTTGTCGTAACTATCTAGTTTTGTATTAAACTCTTCAGGGGTCCTGTTACTGGAACTATCCCAAGAGTGTATACCAAACTATAATTTTTCTTAGTATTCTCCCACTACGACGAAGTACTACTAATATTACCTTAATTTCTGTACGGCTTTGAAATATTAGCGACTTCTTACTATAGTGTTTACTGTTCAAACATCACTCCCACTTGATAAAGGCATGTCTTTAACGTTCTCCCACTACTTAAATACAATGGAACGGCAATGCTGACATGTGGGTTTCGATGTTCTTGAACATCTAGGAACATGGTTTATTAAACAATCCTTATCTAGAAAAATGCATTTGTTTTAACAATTGCCTTATTTTCTTTAGGACAATAAAATAAAACTCCATTCGTTTCCTTGGATATTCAATAAACATGCACCTATCCATTCTTAGTTCCAACTTACATATCCGCTTTCCCTTTCAACACATATGCGGGTCAATTATATATCTGAACATGCCATAGACTGAGCCTACATTCAGTCTACAGTTCTATAGATGCCCTAGGTACTAACTTTGAAGGAACTAATTCAGATTTTAATTTGCAGTTTTCAGGAAATATTCCAAAAACGAATAAGGCAAATCTGAATAACACATCATTAATCTATCTATGTTCAAAAAAGATCATTTCTTCTTTCTGCTACACCACTCTATTATGGAGTTTACAGTGTAGTCAATTGAGATGTAATCCCTTATTCTGATAAGTAACAAAAGAACTCTTTAGAGAGGTGCTCGCCACTACAATCAAATTGCAGTAACTTAATATATTTCCTTGGTGCTTCTCCGTTCCAAGTATTAACACCCTTGAATTACTCAAATCATTAAGACTTACGGTGCATCAAATAAATATATTAATATCTCTTACGAGTATGTTCATTTAATCATACAAATCATAAGGGATTCATTCTGGCTTATCACTAGCTTTATTTCCTTTTGAAGGAAAACATCCTTTAGTCAAATTTCCTTCCAAACAGGATCCACAAGTTGGTACTGCCTCTACTTTCAATGAACTTTTAAGGTCCATCCTTGACCAACTTGATGTCCTATCCAAATTAATATGACTTAGAAAAAGGTGCGCAGATGAGTTTGCTCAATTATGAAGAACATATTCTCTTATGAGATAGACTAATATTATTCTGTTCAGAAGAGACATTAATATACAATAATAATGTCATACATTCATGTACCACAAGAGATAAAATGTTTATCAAGTTCAATAACTCAAGAGTTATTCGAAACTTAAAACTAATATCCATCTCTTATTTTAACCAGAAACCGGAATTAAATTCCTTCTAACTAAAATGTACAAATATTGCATCCTTTAAATTAATGTCTTTCCACTTCCAAAAGAAGGTTTTAACAATTAATTTGAAAAATTGCATAAAGTCATAGTGGAGTTGAGATAAAACATTAAATAAATCATAATAAGTCAAAACACTGAATGATAAAATTCAGACAACATTCAATATTTATATACATACAGGCATCTCGAATAATAAATTTCGATGGGAAAAGAATCATTCATGCAAAGCATATTATATAACGCAAGAATTATTCAATCCTGAAAAAACAGAACCAGCTCAGATTGAGAGCTTACTATTATTTTCAGACAATTGTATAAAGCCATTTAATACTAAAATCTTAAATACACTACACATATATGTATTCATGCATCTTGAATAGAAAATTTCGATGGGAAAAGAACTACTCATGAAACATACATATGTAATGCCAGATTGTTCACTCAAATAAATTAAAACAGACCCAACTAAGATGGAGAGTATAGTGTTAATTTAAGTCAAGTGAACATCATTTTTAATAGCTCTAGTTCCATTGATCCAACATGTATACTCAGATTGAGAGTAAGTACATGATATAAATTACTAGTATTTCATCTAGTGAGCTTATAATAAATTTATCCGATATGGAGGAAGACCTAAAGTCAACGCATAAATTTATTACTCACTTGAAATTAATTGTGGAAGACCACATAAATATATTTCTACCACCACATAATCATGATTGTATTTTAGTTACAAAATTGATTCAACCCTTTAACTCAGATATAGAGTTAAGTTATCAATAACTAGTAACTATATCCAGTGTGTTCATAATAAATTTATCCGATATGAAGGAAGACCTAACGTCAATGCGTAAATTTATTATCTCACTATAAATAAAAAATGGTGACCATAGGGGTTAATTCCTATCACCACTTTATCACAACCACGAATTTTTTTCTTCTTCTGAGGATTAAGTTCCATAACTAAAGAATGCTCAAAACGCCATTTAAACAGTCTTAAAATGCTACAATTAACGTTTTTCACTACATAGCAGTGAGTATTGTTCACTGGGCTGTTTCTGGTAAACCTACCAAATTTCAGATCAATCGGAGATCGTTAGCATCACAATCTCCAAATATTCCAACCAAATTTGGAAAATTACCATTTTAATTATTTTTTAAGAATTTAAAATATGACCTAAATTCTTATCATATACCAATTCATGTCAAATCAATATGTGTTATCATGTTCCGGATTAGACATAAATAAAATGATAAAAAGAATGACTTTTCGTATGTAAATCACATTTTAATCCGTCAAAACTTCCAAAAAACTCATATAAATGATCCCGAATCATCGAAATATGATGTGATTCATTGCATAGCAAAGAGTTCTTCTTAACTGATCGTTTTCAATGATCCTACCGAATTTCAAGTCATTCGAATATCATTATAATTCACGATCGCTAAAAACTAGACCAAATTCAAATAAATTATTTTTGGCATATTTCGGATTAAACTCATGTGATTGGAATTCTTGCTATATATCATATCAAGTTAAATCATCATGTTTCAGATTTAACACAAATATAGCCGCTATATAAAGAATAACTTTTCATATTTATAAAAAAATCAATTTAATAAACTGCTTGAAAACCCATTTAAACGACCTCAAAATGCCGAAAATCAGCATGATTCACTGCAAAGCAGTGAGTTTTTCTTACTAGATCGTTTTCGATGAACCTACCAAGTTTCAAGTCAATTGGAGTTTGTCAAATTCATGACCACCAGCCTGTATCCAACTCGGAGAATAACGGTTTTAAACAGTTTCATGAATTTAAATAAATATGATATTGATTTCATTCTCCTTGTAATTATACTATGAGCTCAAGGCATATATTATGTTCTTCCTATTTCTAGGATACATAAATATCCTTTTACATAAATTATTCTTTTATTAAATACACAAGAAGCTAAAATATTATATTTTCTCCCATTCGGCGAAAAACTTAATATCTCTTCTCATGGGTGGAGTTGGTCTCACTAGTACCCAAAGATAAAACTCTTTTTCTAGTTAAGAACCTCCACCACTAATGTAGATTTATTGAGGATAATTTTCACATAGTACATTAAGCACATTTAATGACTCAAATAAATAGACCATTTTGTGGATCCTACTTATTAATCATAACGCTCAATCCATGAATAGACACAATTTCACATGTACAAATTTATTAAGAATTTTTATGAGTTCAAATAAACAAACCACTTTAGTGGTAACTATTTATTACTCTTAAAATTCTCAATCTACAAGTGAAATTACATATAGCTCATAAAATTATTTTATGGTAGAATATGGACCATAATTTAAGAGTTATATCAATAATATGAAACTCATACGAAATACCGTCATATTTCATTTAATTACAACCTCCAACCAGAGAACAAAAATCTTCATCGAAAATCCAAAACTAGTAATCACGTAGGGCATGAAAATATAAACTAAAGAGAAATTTTTCTTTATGCACAAATATGCCAAACGCTACAATCATTAGTCATCCAGGATATCAAATAAAGGATTTCACTTTCTTACAAAATAATTATATCATCGTGCAATATCAATTATACCTTGTAAGACCTAGTCAATAGAATCCTACACCTCTATTATTGAATTTAATACAACAACAATACGTCTATTTGCTAATAACCAATGCGTAGACCTATTATATGACCAGTATTTAATCATGGGGACCATGGAGAGTCACCCCACCACCATTGAATTAAAAACGAATTAAAATTATTAAGAAATAATTTCTAAAAAATAGAAAAACGCCCAAAACATGGTCTAAATGACCTCAAAACGCCTAAAAACACCATGATTCACTGTTTTCAGTGAGTTTTTCTCACCACGTTGTTTCCGATGGACCCACCAAATTTCAGCTCAATCGGCGTCCGTCATGTTCGCTGACCTCCGAAAATACCGGCTATTCGGTCAAAATCAGGTTTTGCATTTTTTAGGATTTACCCCAAAAAATTCAGATAATCTCAATTAAATATCAATAAGAAAACATATATCTCATTATTACAAGAGTACCCCAAAATTTTTGCACAGTTAATTCAAAAAATAACAGTGCAGTTTTTCAGAAAATCACATATACATGTAATTCAAAAACGCACATAAACACGTTATTCTTGTTTCATGAAAAACTTAGTTATCTAATCAGATGTGAGTGAGATCTGATACCAATTGTTGGATTATTATACGCAGCGGAAGCAATCCCAGTATCAAAATTACATGTAATCTAGACAACTAACATAAACGGGGTTTCACGGGTTACCTCTTGAAGCGTGAACACATATATTTTTCGCGTGAGTCTTCAATTCCATAAATTCTCAATGGAATCTCCACCCTCCTCCCCC
>ML392311.1:35199-100287 GCA_005239525.1 Nicotiana knightiana
CTGACCACCACCCACTCCACTCCCACCCGCAAAATATTTTTCAACTTACACATTTTGAGGTAAAAAAATTTTTTAATGCAAGATGAGCATGATTCAAAAACATGGGTCAAGTTGGACAGGTTGGGTTATGACCCATTATTTAGCCCATCTTAGCCCAAGTACACTTTGGGCTGGGTTGGGCAATACCCCATTTATTGACTTAATCTATCTTGACCCGCCCAAATTCAGCCAAACCCGCCCATTTTTCACCCCTACTTCCTTAGCTTCAATCTTTTCTTCTAATTCTTTGGACTTATCAAACACATTTCCTATTGTGTTTCTAGACCAGTAACTAAGGGAATTAGCAAGCCTTTTTAGTTTTTGTTGCATAATCCACATAGGATTACCTGTGACCTCTTCATCCCATGAGTCTTTCACAATCTTCTGAAAATCTTTCTGCTCGGTCCAGAAGCTCAAAAGTTTAGAATACTTGATGAGGAATATTTTCTATAGAGAATGTCATAAGGAGCATGTTGTGGTCAGATCTTGTTCTAGGCAGATGTCTTACATTGATTAATGGAAAGGTGGCAGACCATTCATCATTATAAAAGACTCTATCTTGTCGCTCTCTAATACTCTTCCTCTTCCTTCTGTTGTTTGTCCATGTAAAGTAATACCCAGCATCCGACATACCACATTCTCTGTGGCATTCATGATACAGTTAAAATCTCCAAAAATTGACCATGGCCCTTGAAATTGAGTACTCATTTGTTCCAAACTTCCCCATAATTTCTTCCTTTTTCTTGATTTAGATTTTGCATATACGATAGTTACCCAACATACTTCCAGAGAGCTAATATATTGGATAGATAAGGTAAGATGTTTCTTATGGTTGAAAACCTCTGTACAAGTGTAACTGGAGTCCCAAAAGCACCAGATCTTTCCACTGAAGTTTGCCAAAGCTCCATGCATTCCCAGCTTCCTTTTATAATTCTCCAACTGTGAATTATGTAAGAAAGGCTCTTGTAAAGCAACAAATCTGACTTTGTGCCTTTTCTTGAGTTTGATCAATCTGTCAAAAGCACCTTTTGACTCTACCCCCTAATATTCCATATAATTGTACTAATCATCGGGATAATTAGGATTTGTTTTGTTTGTTAGATTTCCCTCTGCCCCTAGTAATAGGAGTAGAAGGTGTATATGTTTTGAATGACTTATTTTCTATTGTGGGAGTACCTCTTGGTGATAAACAAAATTTATCAACCGTTTCCTTCATTTGCGCAACTACTTCTTCCCTGTGGTTTTCCTCTCCTGGAGCAAAATCCTCAACTAAACTTTCTAACACTTCCTCTTCATCATCAGGTTGAAGATATTGACTGTTTTCCTTGAGTAATTGCTGTTGATTAGTACCAAATCTTTCTCTAGATGTTGTTTGTACCAAAGTGTTATATGTTGCCTCTATAGTCAAAGTACCTTGTTGCAAAGGCACTTGACCTGTTGAGTTTTACATTCTGATCATTTTGTGTCACCTGCGGGTGTTCCTTTTCAATTTGTTCATCTTGTTCCTGTGTCAAGTTCCGAAAGACATTTTTGAGTCTCACTAGGAGGATCTTGAGGTGCTGAAATACTAAAATTCTGCAATCCCTCCTCTTGACTTGTCACTACTACTACACATTTTCCATGGTTGACATTCTTTGTTCCAAGTGAACTCACACTTCCCACCATTTGTTTCTAGTTTGCCATGATTTTGTGTGTTACTAGTTCCTTCCACTAGTTTTTGTTGGTTTGATCTCTTAGAGTTATTCTTCTTCTTGACAATTTTAAGGGAATTTCTCTCTCTTTTTCCTCCTTTTTTCCTTGTCCTTCATAGCTTACTTAGAAGTTCCTGTATGTGTAGCAGCTATCTGATCATTAATAGTTGCTATTTTAATTTGTGTCTCATGAACCTGTGGTCTCTGTTCTTCTATTTTTTTAAAAACTTCTTTCTGAGCAGTGTTATCTTCCTTGTGCTTAGATCCTTTCTTTTGTAAAGCATCTTTCTCAGCTACTACGTGTTCTCCCTCTGCCACCTTGTTAGTTTCTTTTTTTTTTCAAAAATCTACATTGCACTATTGAGTGTCCCAACAATCTGCAATGTTTGCAATATTTTGGGACAACCTCATATTCAATTTTTTGTGCAAAACCTTTAAGACCAGTGTTATCATCTTCTAAACCCACCCAAACTTGTTCTAGCTGAGGTTTAAGAAGATCAATTTCCATACGAACCTTAGCCATACTAGGTCTAGTTCTCCCTCTAATAGCTATATCTATTTCCAAGGGAATACTAACAAGTGCTAGGATCTGTTTGATATAGTCCCATTTATGACAATTCATAGGAAGTTTAGGTAATAAAACCTAAACTGGAGCATAAGGGGCATCTTCCTCTGGTTTCCAATCGGGAGTCCATTTAGTTAGCCACATTTTCTTTCCTTTCGATTCTCCTTCTAAATCTCACCATATTATAATCTTCTTCATTAGATAGTTCAATAAAAACATTATGTAGATCATAGACACCAATTTTAGCATTACCTTTTAACAGAATCTTCTCTTCAAAAGTTGATCTTATTTTCTCAATTTGGGGCTTCACCCTTATGAATCGTCCCACAATCAGATATTTGCATTCTTCTTCCATCACTCCGTAGTAGTCCTTGGCCTTGAAGAGCACCGCCGGCATGCCATTGTGATTCGAGGTTCGAGCAAGAATGGGAGGTCGATTTGGGGCAGAATTGATCTTTGGTGTAACAAAAATTACAGTAGCATAAGAGGGATCGGACTGATTCCTCACGGTAGAAGTTGTGGGCGGGAGCAGTTTGGTTGACCGGACGCGCCATTAGGTCGCCGTTCGGTGGCTCCATAGACTGGAGCGTGCGCTAGACGCTCTAGTCGTTAGGAAATTACAATTTGAGAGAGTATTCCGATGAGAGAGAAAATAAATGGCTAATTTATTGTTTGACGTTTAATTTTTCACATACTATATGAGTGAATACATGCTTCACTTTCACTTCCATCCATCAACAAGTCATCTTCTTACTTCTAACTTGTAGGGACCAACATTTTAAATAAGGACATATTGGACATTTAGAAAATAATTTTAAAAAAAAAGAGAGAAAGGATGAAAACAAAGGGCCGAAGCCCATTAGAAGTACCCTGCCAAAGTTGAAAAGGGTTTAGAAAGCTCTTCTGAAGGAAAACGACAGAAAGCTTCGAAACGGGAAAAAAAAAGCAGAGAAAGAAAGAAAGAGAAAAAGAAGAAGAAGAAGAAGAAAGCTTTGGTCTAAGACTTTAAGAAGAACTAGGAATTGAAATTGAAAGTATTAAAGTTCTCCTTCGACTCAAGATGTTAACCTTCTTCTTCTCATTTGTTGAATTATTTCACTGCATCTATGCAATTTCATGTAGTACAAAAAAATTCAATATCAACTTTCTTTTATATATATTAAAAAAATACAATTACTATGGATAATAATGCTATAAAGATTTGGTTTAAGCATTGATATGTCTAATTTTAGAAGAATAAATTATACTAAATAGTTTGAAATTGATAGAATTATGGACTAGTTCAATGATTAAGTATAAATCCACAAACTAAGACTCAAACATGAACCCCGATAATTGGGTATTCTAAATTAGATATGAATTAGCCTGAACAAGGTAATTAACATGAGATCGATATTATGTAATTATAGATTGATTGGAGGAATTTGTACGAATTACTCGAGATGAAGCATTTGGTATTTCGGCACGAGTACTGTGAGTAGTAATCTTACCGCAATTTGTGTTTTCATAAGTTGCATGATTTACTCATGGTTTTTAATATGAATATGTCACCGATTATTTTGAGTTGCATGTGGGACAAGTCTTTTACTCGATATGATACCGAAATAATTATTGGAGATGATTACGGTTATTTTAAATATTCTTGTTGTCACTAGATATATTTAATGTTACTTGAATTTACTGTTATCGAAATGAAATTACATGATTTGGTAAGAACCGAAATGCCCTTTATTGTTTTAAAATATTTTCTTATGAGTATATACGGATTACGGAGACAAGCATAAATAGGAGTTGACTTTGAAGGATCCCGTAGCTAACGGCGGGTTCGTTAGACCTGGTGCACCTTGTAATTACCGATTACCGTTACAGCCCTTGCTAGTGGGAAGGTAGAACTAGCATATCATTACCGATATCCCTCGAGTAGGGACTACCATTATATTTGACTCCTTGCGAAGAAGTCCAGAGTTATACCGATTACATGATCCGTTCATTTAAACCTCCTAAATATGAATATTGATATTATACAGTGGTTACCGAGCTTATTACTGAATTGTTAATTGTATTATACTACAAGAAAAACATGATGAGACTGAAAATTATTTATTGTTTCTGAAAGGGCATTTTTATGTTATTTTCTGTTTGATATACTAGCATGTTTTTTTTTTACTTGTCCCCAATAAAAACAGTTGTGGTTAAGTGTTATTACTCACTGAGATAGCGACTCATTCCCCAAAATTTTATTTAACAGAGACAACAGTTGACGCGAGCGAGGGTTTCGTTAATTAGAGCGCACATGTGTATAGTTCTTGGTGAGCCCCGCACTTGTTCGTGTGGGCGGAGATTTTATTTATTATTATGGTCTTTTATTTGAATTCTTAGAGTTTCTCCATAGTCATTCTTTTAGAGTTTTGAGTATTTTTTTGTTATTATGGACTTATGATGAGTATTGCAATTTCTTACCGAAATTGGAGATACATTAGTATTTATGGTTGTTAATGGGTTGATTAGTAATGGTGGAGACTTGTTTGGTTATTTGAGAAGTTGTCAGTTGTTTGGTTTGATATTAGGATGGTTGGTTGTTGATTTTGAGACATGAAAATTTTTGGATAGTCCAAACACAGGGAAAATTCTGTCCGATTTTCTATAAAATTCCTATGAGGCTTACTTGGAAGCACTTGCTCCTAAGCGCTAGTCACGATCCTAAATTGGGTCGTGATAAAGTTGGTATCAGAGCTTAGGCTTTAAGTCCCGAGTCATGGATAAATGTTTAGTAGAGTCTTGTTCATGGGTATTTAGGCGCCCATACTTATGATCTTGAGGCTACTGAACATCCAGGAATGTTTTCCCTTATTTCATTATTAATTGTGTGTTGAGATAACTTGATATTTGACTTTGGAGTATTTCTTTTGCAGATGGCTAGGACACACGCACCCTCATCTGCTGGACGTGGTACTATTTGGGGTGGTGGTCAAGTTGGGGTTCATCAAACTAGAAGACAGACTGCTCCTCAACCTGAAGTTGGGAACATGGGTCAATCCCAAGATGCTATGTCAGATCAAGTACAAGGGCAGGGAATTCAGGACGCTCCACCACCAGTGCCAACTGTTGTACCTACTATTGCCTTAGCTGCAGACGCAGTGGCAAGGTTATTGAATGCGTTAGGGCATTGGTGCCTACTCAGGGTTGAAGTTCAGCTCCTCAAGCTACTTTATAGACTCAAGCACCTACACAGGCTCACACTTTCGGGAATAAGGAGGTATCCCTGCAAGAGTTCATGAAATTGAAATCACCAAAATTCACAAGTTCCCATAATTCAGCAAATCCTCAAAGTTTCTTGGACGGGACACTCAAGGCATTGCGTGCTCTTGGATGTTCTAGTGAGAGAGCCTACATGTGCCAACTGTTGTACCTATTGTTGCCTTACCTGTAGACGCAATCGCAAGGTTATTGAATGTGTTAGAGGCATTGATGCCTACTCAGGGTGGAAGTTCAGCTCCTCGGGCTACTTTATAGACACAAGCACCTGCACAGGCTCACACTTTTGCGAATAAGGAGGTATCCCTGCAAGAGTTCATGAAATTGAAATCACAAAAATTCACAGGTTCCGATAATTCAGCAGATCCTCAAAGTTTCTTGGATGGGACACTCAAGGCATTACATGCTCTTGGATGTTCTAGTGAGAGAGCCGTGAAACTCGCAGCATACAAACTAGAGGAAATGGCTAACACATGGTACGAAACTGTATTGCTAGGAAGGCCAGCAGAAGCAGCACCACTGACATGGGACGAGTTCAGTAAGCTGTTCATGGATCATTTTCTTCCAGAAATCCTGGTGCAAAAATATGCTAGAGACTTTGAGAGTTTGGTTCAGACTCCAGGTATGGATGTGTCACCATATAACACCAAGTTTTTTAAGATGGCTAGATATGCTCCTTACTTAGTGTCTACCTAATCTCGAGTTCAGAGGTTTGTTGATGGATTGGTTGGTCGTCTATACACTACAGTAGCCACACAGATGAAGACTTTATCCTACTTTGCTGCAGTCGACCTTGCTAGAAAGATTGAAAACAAGGGACGTGATAACTGTGCAGCTAGTGATTTACGTAAGAAGGCCAGGACATGAGGGTCTTTCAGTGGCAGTTTTAGTGAAAATCGAAGAGTAGGAAATCAGGGACAAAAACAGGGTTCTTAGACAGGGACACACCTGTCTTCACAATCCATATACATACCACATTACAGATAGAGTACTAGGGGACCGTTAGCATCTGGACATCGTAATTCTGGGCAGATATATGCCACT
The DNA here is from genome assembly GCA_005239525.1 of Nicotiana knightiana. Lineage (NCBI taxonomy): Eukaryota > Viridiplantae > Streptophyta > Magnoliopsida > Solanales > Solanaceae > Nicotiana > Nicotiana knightiana. Next base: position 41,794 of record ML392311.1, read on the forward strand.
ACTCCAGTTTGCCAGACCTTTGGTAGATCACATTTGGGCCAATGTCGTGTTCTAATAGGAGAGTGCTTTCGGTGTGGCCAGTTGGGACATCACTTGAGGGATTGCCCTCAATCTCTGAGAAATTTCAACTAGGCTTCTATTCAGTCAGCTGCACCTACTCAGCCTACTCATAATACTTCAGGTGCTACAGGTACAGGAAATAGAGGTCGAGGTATTGGAGAACGTGCTCCTATGAATCAAGGACAAGGAAATGTTGGTAGAGGTCAGGCGAGAGTTTTTGCATTTACTAGACAGGATGCTCAGGCCTCAAATAATGTAGTTACAGGTATTCGTTCTATCTGTTCATTTGGTGCACTTGCATTGATTGATCCGGGATCTACTCACTCCTATGTGTCCTCGTACTTTGCTTTGAGGTTTAGTAGATATCTGAGCTATTGAATGACCCTTTTCTAGTTGCTACTCCTGTTGGAGAGTCTCTATTAGCTGAATACGTCTATCGTGCTTGTCAGATTCGGGTTGAGGGTAGAGATACTATAGCTGATCTTATTGTACTTGATATGATTGACTTTGACATGCTGATGAGAATGGACTGGTTGTCTTCTTGTTATGCTATCGTCGATTGTCATGCAAAGACAAGCAAGTTTGAGATACCAAACGAACCCAGTTTTGTTTTAAAAGGGGGTCAGGTTCCAAAGAATTACAAAGTTGTATATTTTATGAAGGCTCAACAACTGCTGAAGAAAGGTTGCTTGGGTATCATAGCTATTTTAAATGACACAAGAAAGGAAACAGTTAGTATAGAAAATGTACCAATAGTGAGAGAATTTTCTGATGTATTTTCTGAGGATTTACCAGGATTGCCTCCAGTACGAGAAATAGATTTTGGTATTGATTTTCCACCTGACACACAACCCATATCAATACCTCCATATCGTATGGCACTAGCAGAGTTGAAGGAGCTAAAATAATAACTGCATGATTTGTTAGATAAGGGTTTTATTATGCTGAGTATATCTCCATGGGGTACACCAGTACTGTTCGTAAAAAAGAAAGACGGATCCCTGAGAATGTTCATTGACTACAGGCGGTTGAACAAGATAACAATACAAAATAAATATACTTTGCCTCGTATAAATGACATGTTTGATCAATTACAAGGAGTTGCCCACTTTTCAAAGATTAACCTCTGATCTGGTTATCATCAACTTAGAATCAAAGATGAAGATATTTCTAAGACTGCTTTCAGGACTCGGTACGGGCACTATGAGTTTTTGGTGATGCCTTTCGGACTGAATAATGCTCCAGCTGCATTCATGGATTTAATGAATAGGGTGTTCAAGTCATTTCTGGATTGATTTGTAATAGTATTTATTGATGATATCCTGATATATTCTCGTAGCCAAGGAGAACACGAGGATCATCTCAGGACTGTGTTGCAGATATTGCGAGAACATCGACTTTATGCTAAGTTCTCGAAGTGTGAATTTTGGCTAGACTCAGTAGCATTTCTGGGGCATTTTGTATCCAAAGATGGAATTATGGTAGATCCTAAGAAGACATAAGTTGTGTAGAAATGGACCAGGCCTACTTCTCCTATAGAGATTCACAGCTTTTGAGGCTTAGCAGACTATTACAGGCGTTTTGTGCAGGATATCTCTAGAATAGCAGCGCAACTGACCAAGCTAACACAGAAAAATGAAAAGTTCCAGTGGACGGAGGAATGTAAGCAGAGCTTTCAAAAACTCAAAACATGTTTGACAACTGCACCAGTATTAGCCTTACCATCAGAATATGGAGGATTTACGGTGTTCTGCGACGCATCGAGTGTGGGATTAGGATGTGTTCTCATGAAAAATGGTCTCGTTATAGCTTATGCTTCGAGAAAATTGAAAAAGTACGAGCAGAACTATCCTACACATGATTTGGAGATGGCTGCAGTGTTATTTGCTTTAAAAATCTGGAGGCATTACCTATATGGTGAAACTTGTGAGATTTATACTGACCATAAGAGTTTGAAGTATATCTTTCAGCAGAGAGATCTGAATCTGCCACAACATCAGTGGATGGAACTACTCAAGGACTATGATTATTCTATTTTATATCATCCTCGAAAAACCAGTGTGGTGGCTGATGCACTGAGTAGAAAACATATGGGGAGTTTGGCACATATAGCTCCTGCAAAGAGACTGTTAGCCAAAGATATCCAAAGTCTAGAAGATACGGGCATCAGATTTAGTGTCGGAAATTCAGAGGCGTTGTTGGCTTGTGCTTAGGCTAAGTCTTTATTAGTTGAGCGCATTAAGGCCACCCAATATGAGGATGAGCGATTATGCAAATACAGAGATGAGGCCTTAGCTGGTAAAATCAAGGATATGACTGTTGAAAGTGATGGTGTGCTTCGAATGGGTGACAGGCTATGTATAGCAGACGTAGATGGGTTGAGACATGCTATTCTTAAATAAGCCCACAACTCTAAATACACTATACATCCTGGATCCACAAAAATGTACCATGACCTGAAGCAATTTTATTGGTGGGAAGGTATGAAGAAAGATGTTGCTAAATTTGTTTCTAACTGTTTGACTTGTCAGCAGGTCAAGGCTGAGTATCAGCGATCCGCAAGACTACTACAACAAATTGAGATTCTAGAGTGGAAATGGGAAAGAATTACTATGGATTTTGTCACCGGGCTACCACGAAACCTTAGAGGTTATGACTCTGTATGGGTGATTATAGATCGACTGACAAAATCGGCACACTTTTTTCTAGTGAAGACTACATATAGTGGAGTGAGGTATGCACATATATTTATGAACGAAATTGTCCGACTTCACGGAGTTCCAGTATCCATCATCTTTGATAGAGGATCACAATTTACTTCAAGCTTTAGGAAATAAATTCAAGAAGCATTGGGTACACGAATAAATCTTAATACTGCATTTCATCCACAGACGGACGGGCTGTCAGAACGTACTATACAGATCTTGGAGGATATGTTGAGATCCTATATTCTTGAGTTTGGAGGTAGTTGGGACGCCTATCTACCTTTAGGTGAATTTTCTTACAACAATAGCTTCCAGTCCAATATACAAATGGCACCGTACGAAGCATTGTATGGTAGAAGATGTCGTTCTCCTATCGGATGGTTTGAAGTTGGTGAGACTGACTTATTGGGACCCGACTTAGTACAAGAAGCTATGGACAAAGTCCAGTTGATCAGACAGAGATTGCTTACAGCTCAAAGCAGACAAAAATGTTATGTGGATAAGAGAAGAAGAGACTTAGTGTTCACAATTGGAGACAAAGTGTTCCTACGAGTCTCTCCTATGAAAGGTGTAATGCGGTTTGGGAAAAGAGGCAAGTTGAGCCCCAGGTTTATAGGACCGTATGAGATACTAGACTGAGTGGGAGATGTGGCTTATCACTTGACAATTTCTCCTGAGTTATCCTTTATTCATCCAGTGTTTCATGTCTCAGTGCTAAGAAAATATATATCGGACTCATCTCAGGTGCTTGAAGCACCGACTATACCGATCGATGAGAAGTTGTCTTACGAGGAGGAGTCGATGGCTATTGTTGATAGAAAAATAAGAAAACTACGGTCAAAAAAAATATTGTTCGTGAAAGTCTTATGGAGAAATCATACAGTTGAAGAAGCTATGTGGGAAGTGCAAGATGCTATGCGAGTCAAGTATCCTCACTTATTTTGATCTACAGGTACGTACTAGAGTTAAATTCGGGGACCGAATTTCATAAGGTGGGGAGGATGTAGGGCCCCAAAATTTTAAATAAGGACATATTGGACATTTAGCAAATAATTTTTAGAAAAAAAAGAGAGAGAAAGAATGGAAACAAAGGGTCGAAGCCCATTAGAAGTACCCTGCCAAAGTTGGAAAGGGTTTAGAAAGCAAAGAAGCTTCGGCTTCCGAAGGAAAACGGCAGAAAGCTTCAAAACGAAAAAAAAAAAATAAAAGCAGAGAAAAAAAGAAAGAGAAAAACAAGAAGAAGAAGAAGAAGAAGCAAGCTTTGGTCAAATACTTTAAGAAGAATTAGGAGTTGAAATTAAAAGTATTAAAGTTCTCTTTCGACTCAAGAAGTTAACCTTCTTCTTGTCATCTGTTGAATTATTTCACTGCATCTATGCAATTTCATGTAGTACAAAAGAATTCAATATCAACTTTCTTTTATATAAAAAAAAAATACAATTATTATGGATAATAATGCTATAAAGGTTTGGCTTAAGCACTGATAGGTCTAATTTTAGAGGAATAAATTATACTAAATAGTTTGAAATTGATAGAATTATGGGCTAGTTCTATGATTAAATATAAATTCACAAACTAAGACTCAAACATGAACCCCGATGATTGGGTATTCTAAGTTAGATATGAATTAGTCTAAACAAGGGAATTAACATGAGATCGATATTATGTAATTATAGATTGATTGGAAGAATTTGTACGAATTGCTCGAGGTGAAGCATTTGGTATTTCAGCACGAGTACTGTGAGTAGTAGTCTTACCGCAATTATATTTTCATAACTTGCATGATTTACACATGATTTTTAATATGAATATGTTACCTATTATTTTGAGTTGCATGTGGGACAAGTCTTTTACTCGATATGATACCGAAATAGTTATTGGAGATGATTACCGTTATTTTAAATATTCTTGTTGTCCTAGATATGTTTTACCCTTACTTGAATTTACTGTTATCGAAATGAAATTACATGATTTGGTAAGAACCAAAATGTCCTATATTCTTTTAAAATATTTTCTTATGAGTATATACGGATTACGGAGATAAGTATATATGAGAGTTGACTTTGAAGGATCCCGTAGCTAACGACGGGTTCGTTAGACCTGGTGCACCTTGTAATTAACGATTACCATTACAACCCTCGCTAGTGGGAAGGTAGAACTAGCACACCGTTACCGATTTCCCTCGAGTAGGGACTACCGTTATATTTGACTTCTTGCGAAGAAGTCCACAATTATACCGATTACATGATCCATTCATTTAAACCTCCCAAATATGAATATTGATATTATATAGTGGTTACCGAGCTTATTACTGAATTGTTAATTGTATTATACTACAAGAAAAATATGATGAGACTCAAAATTGTTTAGTATTTTTGAAAGGGCATTTTTATGTTATTTTCTGTTTGATTTACTAGCATTGTTTTCTGACTTGTCCCTAATAAAAACGGTTGTGGTTAAGTGTTATTACTCACTGAGCTAGCGGCTTATCCCCCGCTATTTTTTTTACAGAGACAACAGTTGACGCGGGCGAGGATTTCATTAATTAGAGCGCACATGTTGATAGTTCTTGGTGAGCCTCGCACTTGTTCGCGTGGGGGGAGATTTTATTTATTGTTATGGTCTTTTCTTTGAATTCTTAGAGTCGCTCCATAGTCATTCTTTTAGAGTTTTGAGTATTCTTTTGTTATTATGAACTTATGATGAGTATTGCACTATTTTATCGAAATTGGAGATAAATTAGTATTTGTGGTTGTTAGTGGGTTGATTAGTAATGAGGGAGACTTTTAGATCCCAAATGCATTTTCAATTCAAAGCTTATACAGTATCTGTAATTTTTCACATATTATACTAGAGAATACATGCTTCTTCTTACTTCTAACTGTAGTGTGTTAATTGCTCTCAGAAATTTCCCTCAAGGAACTATTAGTGATATGGTTAAGGATGTTTATCAAGGAATATCTTTTGTTTGTAACAACATAGCTAAATATGGAGGTGATCCTAGCAGGTATAGTCATGTTCTCTTTCTACTTGCATTTTCTCATGAATTATTTAATTTCATTCAACATTTTGGTTTTTCGTTCTACTTGTAGAATTTACTTAATGGGACAATCAGCTGGTGCACATATTGCAAATAAATGCTTACTTAATCAAGGAAGCTGCCGAGAAAGAGAGAGATTCGTGGAGTGTCTCTCAAATAAATGCTTATTTTGGTTTATCCGGCGGGTGCGTTCTTGTTCGAGTTCCCATTGCTACATGGCCCGAGTCTTGAACACTTCTTTCTTAATTTTTCAGATAAAGTTCACAGAATGAGAAGAACAAGAGCTAACTATCAGACCTTTGAAGTAGTTATTATTTCTGGTGTTTCAATCAGTTTAGACTTGATGATTGTTTCGAGTTCTTCTTGAAATAGACTAATAAGAAAAGTATGTCACATAAATTGATATGGAGGGAGTATGTAAGGGTAGGCAAAGGAAGGGATACAAATACGAGTACGAGATTATTCCATTAATAGGAAACCAAAGAGAAGAAAGTACAAGTCAGTATAACTATATCACTCATAAGTTTAAACAGCAGCCATGCATTTCTTGATTAGTAACAGATCTGCATGCCATATTCTTCATCATACTCTTATAATTACTCGTCCTTCTTCTTACTTCTTTGCAGCTGACTTATTACCTGATGCCTAAAAAAAAGAATATCAAATTTATTATTTTAAGGAAACCATGATATTCAAAAAGAAGAGTAAATTTTTAAAAAAAAAATTAGATGCTATGCCTCTGGTAACAAATATTAGTCATCTTGATTACTGACTTTGTTTCGAAATAATTGACGTTATAGAAAAACATACATAGGTCATCTATTATTTTCTTGTTTAAGGAGAATTTAGACAGATAATATGGATGTGAATTGACCTTCTTCTTAGGCTCACGAGGCTTTTTTTGGGCCGATTTGGAAGCGGGAGGAGCCTTAGCAGATGCTTTCTTTGCTGGGGCAGATGGTTGAGTTCCAACAGGTTTCTCAGCTTTGAGTGATGCCATTTTTCTCTGTGTTTAATTCTCTCCTTGCACTAAATTAAAGTAGGATTTTGTACTAATTAATGTCTCTGAGTTGCATCAAAGCATTTATATTTATAGCTTCGTTGGCACGGGGACTAGGCCAACTGGTAAGACAATGGGAATAATAATATCAGAATAACAATGGCACGGGGACTAGGCCAACTGCATCAGATGCTTAGACAAGGCATCGTTTATGTACTTCTTTTCGATATTTTGGTATAAAACATTCACTTCTGTCGCGAAGCAATTGGAAATATCATTTGTGCGCGCAGTTCCAAGTAGTAGACGGAGTATTTGGAATAATATCAGTTGGCAAATTACAGATGCTATCTACTCACTACTCTCATTGGTGTGATGGACCGTCTTAATATGAAACCTGCGCCAGTGCAAGTTGGCGAAGCATCTTCAGTCATGGCTATTCATTTTAAGTCTTTGCGTAGCATCAATTTGCAGATTTTTGATAAGGTTCTTCAAAGTTTAATAATGCACAACATGTCTTATCATGATTCCGCTGCCACTCTGCGAGATAACATGCATTTTTCGCCATATTGAATGTTTTCGGTGTTTACCTAAATTTCGATAACAATTAAACTTATATTGATATGTGATTTTACCCAATACCAATTGATAAACAAGTGAGTTAATGACTGAATTAGACTATAAAACAAATCAAACCAGCTATGCAAGCTGAGCCTCGACCTCGATAGGATATATCCTCGAGGTGATAGTAGTACAGGAACGGTTAAGATTGTATAGCTTTTTCTCAGCGACAATGATGATTACAAATGACTGGAATTCCTCTTTATATAGTAGAAGAATCCTAATTATAGTATACTTCATTACGCAAGGAAATCGTATAAACAACCGATTAACCGCTACTGATTTGATCCGTTCCGAGATTCACGCAACGATCCCCGACCAATCACGGATATTTTGCTCTTTTCGTTACTAAACCATCCCGATATTACTCGAAGTCTATCTCTTCAGGCTCCGATTCATACAGACTTCGATCTAGAAAGAGGCTTCGATTTCAGACTCAAAGTCTCAGCTTTTCGATCCAACGTCCGGTCTCGATCAAATAGTAAAATTGGGTAGCCCTGATTTCTACCGTATACAGATAGTCCCCTCGTTTCTTAGAATATAATGATAAGAAATTATTTGAGCCTCGATTTTTCGATGACCTCGATAGACAGTGATGTCATCCTCATGACGTAAGCGATGGAAGTGACCGAAACGTCCCGTCGGTACAGTTCCCCAAACCATTAATGCGCGTCAGTGGGCGGTCGGCCACTAGTGCTGTCGAATCGTCACCGTAAATATATAAATATGGCTTCTTTTTGTTGAATCAAACTTTACTTTCATCTTCATCAGTTCTTCTAAACCTTTAACTCTCTTAATCTCTTCTCTTTCATCACTCCTTAGGCCATCTCCGCCAATTTCGAACCATCAGAACTTACTACTTTCCTCTTTCCTCTTCTCATATAATGGTAAAAACATCCAAAACCGTTCCACAAAAAGAAAAAGCTTTCTCTTCACGGTCGGCCGGCGGCAGAACGCCGGTGGAACCGTTTCCCGAGGAATGCGTTCCCGGCCCGTGTGTTCTTAAGCCTGACTTCAAAATCGAGAATCCTCCATCGGTCCCTGGCCGATGTGAACATGTATCGAGGTATATCGGCTCGATAACAGTAGGATATCTCGAGGATATCAATATGGATTGCAACTGGGGGGACAAAGCTGTAGAGATCCCTTCTCCTGAAGAAAGCATTACTACCCACGTGGAAGGGTTTTTATGTATTTACACTTACCCCTTCACGTTGTGTCCCCTCAATCATAGATTTATGAAAGAAATACCAAGTGACCCTTGGTCAAATTCACTCTTCTTTCTGGTGCATCGTGATCATGCTCCGGTTCTTCACCAACAAAGCCGAGGGGTTGTCGTTCACCCTCGACCACCTTATCAAGTTATACAACCCTCGAATCTTTTGAGGGTTGATCAAACTGCAACGTCGGGGGACCAAGGCGTTGTTCTCGAGTATCGACAAGGACAAGGACCGGGGGTGGGTGGGTCGGTTCATTCGGGTAAGGACTTATGATTTTATCCCGAAGGAGAAAATGCCATTTCCCGAGAGATGGAACCCGAAACGTAAGTAATACTTTACTCGTTAATTTCCATGTTTCCATATTTTGCTTTATTTAACATCTTCCTTTGTCGTGTAGTGGTTGCTTGGATGCCTCGAGAAGTTCCTGACCTCGAGGACTGGGTTCGGAAGTTGGCTTCGACTTCTTCCTATGCTGAGTGTTGTTGGCGCGACTTGGCAAAAGGCAAATGAGAAGCAAAGAACCATGGTGAGTTTCCCTGTTCTTACTCCTTAATTAGTCCCTTTTGTACAGGCCTGAACAAAGACGCATTCTTGAGGCCTCCGAGTAGCGAGGAAGAGGCTATGGCCCCGACTCCGAAGCTGGGAAAAGACAATAAGAGGAAGAGGGTCTCGACGCCCGAGGACCCCAAACCCAAAAAGGCAGTAGCTCGAAGACCTAGGAGGAATGTCATTCCTCTAATTATGGAGTAAGTCCGAAAGTTGAGGGAAGGAGAATAAAAGGAAGACGAAGGCGATGACTCGGTGTTGGTGATTCGAGTAAGGAAGACCACCGAGATTGCCAAGTCCTCTAAGCCGGCGGTGGTTGCCGAGACCCTGCCTCGTGATGAGGAGGTTCAAAGAAAGATTCAGGCAAAGCCCCTAAATCACCCGAGGTCGATGTTATCCCTCTTCCAACAAAAAACATACTAGAGGGGGCTGGTTCCGAGACCCCCAGAACTGAACAGAGTGGGCCGAGTGACTCACTCTGGGCAATGACAGCATGTCACTCACTCTCTCTACCGGCTTTATCTTAGGAGGCCATAAGGGATGCTTCGGCTATAAGGACCCCCGAAATAGGCGGATTCCCCGGTGAAGAGGATCCCTTTCGGGATTTCTTTACCGCGGTTGATGATGCCTCTGAACTCAACGACGCATCTAACCTTTTCGAAGAGGCCCAACACCTTCTGACTCGGGTAACTGTTAACTTTGTTGATGTAATTTTCTTTTACTTTTCCTTCCTTCTATCTAACTTCTATCTTTTGTCATGCTGGCTTTCTCTAAGTCTCGAGCCGACTTGAACCAGTGAGAGGCCGATCTGCATAGGCTCTCAGAGGAGAGTAACACTCTCAAGCTTCTCTATGGGTTGAAGGACGAGGAGATCAGGGACCTCCGAGCTGACTTGGATAAAGCTCGCAAGGAGGAAGCTGAGATGAACGAGCAGGTAACAATTCTCTTGAAAAAATACAGGCTCTATCCAAGGGTGGAAGTTACCGTTTCAATGTCATAGTTGCAGCAACAAATTGAGAAGATCGAACTATTCCGGGAGGAGGTCGATCAAGTTAAAGCTGACTGCCATAGGTAGAAGGAAGGCATGTACCGCTTTGCTGCGGGGAAAGAGACCGCCTTAGCTCAATTGTTATCGGCTGAAATCCAACTTTCGAATGCTAAGGATAAGAGTTCGGTTCAAGGCAAGAGGATCGAGGAGCTCGAGGCCGAACTTGCTAAGGCCCAAGCTGAAGCCGAAAAGGCGAAGGTCTAGGCTGACAAGTCAGTAGCCATATACCTGGCTGATGCCGAGCCTGCCCAAGTTTAGCTGATGGAGGCTACCAATCGAGCACAATGGACTGCTGATCTAGAAAAGTGCCAATCTCAGAGAGAGACATGAAGCCGATTCTAGGCAATTGGACTTTTTTGATGATGATGATGATGATGACGATGAAGGTAGCAAGAGAAGATCCGACAATGGTGAGGAGCCAAGGGTGGAAACTAACGTTTCGATGTCACATTTACAGCAAAAAATTGAGAAGATCAAGCTATTTCGGGAGGAGGTCAATCAAATTAAAGCTGACTGCCATAGGTGGAAGGAAGGCATGGACCGCTTTGCTACGGAGAAAGAGACCGCCTTGGCTCAATTGCCATCGGCCGAAGTCAAACTTCAGAATGCTAGGGAGAAAATTTTTGTTCAGGCCAAGAGGATCAAGGAGCTTGAGGCCGAACTTGCTAAGGCCCAAGCCGAGGCCAAAAACACGAAGGTCTAAGCTGACAAGTCAATAGCCATATACCTGGCTGATGCCGAGGCTGCCCAAGCTCAGCTGAGGGAGGCTACCGATCGAGCACAATGGACTGCTGATCTAGAAAAGTGTTAATCTCGGAGAGAGACCCTCGAGGAGATTCATGCCCGAGGCTTTGATCTTTGAAGAGATAGCTCAGGCAAAGATTCACGAAGTCGATGCTAGCCAATTAGCCTTTTTCGATGATGATGACGACGATGAAGGTAGCAAGAGCAGATCCGACAATGGTGAGGAGCCTGAGGAGAAAGCTTTCCCCGAGGAAGGAGTCACGCCCGAGCATAGCTAGGACTCTTGTACTTTTTATTTTTTGTGTAGGACCCTTGTCAGTCCTTTGTAAATACTTTTTGTTCAAATATATAAAAATTATTTCCTTTTTGAATTTCTTCTAAGTTTTTGCCTTGTGATAATTTCAAAACTTTCTTTGTGCCTTGTAAAATTTTATCATACTTTATGCCTTGAATAACATGTTTAAGACTTTGATTTTGGGCAACTTGACCGAAGCCACACTAATACTGCTTTCATAGTCGAGAGTAATAGAACCCTTAGTTTTGCATTGAGTGAGAACGGATTCTCGAACTGTATTCGAGTGAGTTTTTACTCGAGCTCGAAGTAGTGAAACCCTTAAGTTTGAATTGAGTGAAAAATTATTCTCAAACTCCAAAATGTAATGGCCCTTAGGCTTTTTAGAATCGGGCCGATATGGCCTTAAAAGAATGGCTTTTTCCCTTTTTCGACGTAAAGACTTTATAAGAATTTCGTTATGCCTTAGCATGAATTTTTTTTACCCATTAGGTTTTTTGAGGGTTTAATATTGATCGAAACCCCTTTACTTTTTATGCCTTAGCACAAATTTGTATTTAAATAATTCGATACCTCTTAAGGTTTTTCGAGAGCTGATATTATCGAAGCGCTTTGATTATTTTGCCGATGGTAGCCCTATTTAACCAGTTTTCAAAGAATTCGAAGGATTATTTTTATTATGTGATTCGGACGTCTCCGAGCCGCGTTAGTTTGATCGTAGCCTTCAGGTATGCCTTTTAGGCTTATTTTCCCAATAACACTTCGAACTTGTTCAAAGTGTTAGTCCCCGAGAATGGTGGCCTTGGCCTATAAATCGAGGGTTGCCTCTTTGAGATTTTACGATTTCGAAGTTAGATAGTTCGAACATGTTGGTTTTTGACGGCAGCCCCCAAGTACGGGGTTGATCGTTCGAGGTTTAGTTGTACTTGTCCCTTGAGCCAGTTTTCACAAGAAATCATAAGAATGGAGCTTGTAAAGTAGAAATTTTCATTAAGGCACGAGATAACTTGTAAGGAAAAGTAATTCTTTGAATAGTTCATACATGCGTACATGTTTTGCCATTAGGGCTCGGGTAATCTATACGGACACAGTTCATTCAACCGTTTGGTCAATTACAAAGTTTTCCTATCGAGACCCCTTTGACACGAAGTACTTTCCTTAAAAATATAACATCCGAGGGTGATGCCCCCAGTATTCGAGGTTGATTGTAATGAAACCTCGGATACTCTAAGTCATCACGAATAAAGGTTGCCTCATTAAAAACCTTGCCATAAAAACCCATTTGTGATAAAAACTGGTCGAAGGGAAAAAGAGTACAATGCGTGCTTTAAGATCCTAACATCTTCCTTCTTGATGAGAACTTCGATACCTTCGCTTGAACACCTGAAAATAGGTTAGTGTAAAATGTAAATGGAAAAGGAGAAGGTCATACCTTAACAATAATATCGTTTGAGGAGTGAGATGTTCTAATTGTTTGGTAGTTTCTCGCCGCTTATCGTGCTAAGCTTGTAGGATCCCTTTCTGATGATATCGAGGACTTGATATGGTCCCTTCCAATTTGGGCTGAGTTTTCCTTCATTAGGGTCTCGAGTGTTGAGGGTGACTTTTATCTGAACCAAGTCCCCAATTCTGAAGTGGCGAAGGTTGGTCCTCCGATTATAATACCTTTCAGTACGTTGTTTTTGTCGGCCATTCGACTGAGGCAGCTTCTCATTTTTCATCTAGTAGTTCGAGGCTAGAATTCATAGCCTCGTGATTTGATTCTTCTGTTGTGTATCGAAATCTGGCGCTGGGTTCCCAGACTTCGACCGAAATCAAAGCTTCGACACAATATACTAAGGAGAATTGCGTTTCCCCCGTACTGGATTTTAACGTTGTTCGATATGCCCAAAGGACTTCAAGTAGAATTTCTCTCCATTTTCCCTTAGCGTCGTTCAATCTTTTCTTAAGATTCTGAATGATGGTCTTGTTTGTTGATTCGGCCTGTCCGTTTCCGCTAGGATGATATGGTGTCGATAAGATCCTTTTTATTTTGTGATCTTCGAGAAATATTATTACCTTGCTGCCGATGAATTGCTTTCCACTGTGGCATACAATCTCGGCAGGTATTCCGAATCGACATATGATGTGACCCTAGATGAAGTCTATAACTTCTTTTTCTCTGACTTTCTCGAAAGCCTATGCTTCAACCCATTTAGAAAAATAGTAAGTCACAAATAAAATGAATTTAGCTTTACCTGGGGCCGACGATATCCATCCCCCATTTCATAAATGGCCATGGGGATAGGACCGAATGAAGTTGCTCTCGGGGCTGGTGGATCATTGGTGCATACCTTTGGCACTTATCTCATTTTCGAATGAATTCTTTAATGTCCTTCTCTATATTGGCCCAATATTATCCTGCTCTGATGATTTTGTGAACTAATGATTCGCACCGGAGTGGTTTCCACAAGTACCCTCGTGAACTTCTCGTAGGACATAATCAGTGTCCCTTGGCCCCAAGCATACTGCTAACGATCCGTCAAACATCCTCCGTATAATGTTCCATCCTCAGTCAATATGAATCGAGCAAATTTTGTTCGTTGAGCTCTTGATTCCTTAGGGTCCGATTGGAGCTTTCCGTTTTTAAAATACTCAATATATTTATTCCTCCAATCCCAAGTTAGGATTGTGGAGTTTATCTCAGCGTGAACTTCTTTGATTACTGATTTCGAGAGTTGAACGATAGTCCCCGAGTTGATTTAGTCATCCTCGACTGATGATCCCAGATTTGCAAGGGCATCGGCCTCATTGTTCTGTTCTCAAGGTACATGCTGCGAAGTCCATTCTTTAAAACGATGTAAGGTCACCTGCAGCTTATCCAAATACCTTTGCATTCTATCCTCTCAAACCTCAAAAGTTCTGTTTACTTGGTTTACTACCAGTAGGAAGTCGCATTTGGCTTCGATGACTTCCGCTCCCAAGCTTTTAGCTAGTTCGAGTCATGCAATCATGGACTTGTACTCGACCTCATTGTTAGTCAACTTATAAGTTTTGATAGATTTCCTAATAGTGTTGCCCGTGGGTGGCTTCAAAATGATGCCTAGCCCGGACCCTTTCACATTCGAAGCCCTGTCTGTAAAAAAGGTCCACATCCCCAATAATGTACCCGATTTTAACAAAAGTTCCCATTCGACTTCGGGTACGAGGGCTGGCGTGAAATCGGCGACCAAGTCTGGTAAAATTTTAGACTTGATGGTCGTTTGGGGTTGATATTCGATATCATACCCACTGAGTTCGACGGTCCATTTGGCCAATCGGCCCGACAATTCGGGCTTATGTAAAACATTACGGAGCGGGTAAGTGTTTATCATACATATCGGGTGACATTGAAAATACGGTTTTAACTTCCTACAGGAGCTTATTAGAGCAAGGGCCAATTTTTCTAAATGTGGATATCAAGTTTCTTCTTCTCCTAGAGTTCGACTTACATAATAAGCAGAAAACTGCGTACCTTGCTCTTCTCGAACTAGGACACCACTTACCGCAATTTTCGAGACCGTTAAGTATAAATAGAGCTTTTATCTGCCTTTGGAGTATGAAGCAAAGGTGGGATCGAGAGGTATCATTTTAATTCTTCTAACGCCTACGGGCATTCCGGGGACCAGGAAAAATTGTTCTTCTTTTTGAGTAGTGAGACGAATCTATGGCTCCGATATGGCAATCTCGAGATGAATCCACCTAAGGCAGTTATCTGCCATGTCATCCTTTGTACGGCTTTAACACTATACACCTAAGTCACGGTGATATACTCGGTAGACTTGATTTTATTGGGGTTGATCTCAATCCCCCGATTTGACACCATGAAGCTTAGGAACTTGCGAGAACCGACCCCGAAAGCACATTTCTCGGGGTTGAGCTTCATGTTGTATTTTCTCAGTATCTTGAATGTTCCCTGCAAATGTGTCAAATGGTCCTCTGAGCGCAGGGACTTAACTAACATATCATTAATATATACTTCTATTGACTTACCTATTTGTTCTTCGAACATTTTATTTACTAGGCGTTGGTAGGTAGCACCTGCATTTTTTAGCCCAAAAGGCATTACGTTATTGCAATACGTGCCATACTTAGTGATGAATGAAGTCTTCTCCTGATCCTCCGGGTTCATTTGAATTTGATTGTACCTGGAGTTGGCGTAGAGAAAACTAAGGATCTCGTGGACGGCCATGGCGTCGATCATACTATCAATGTTAGGCAGAGGAAAAGAGTCTTTGGGGCAAGCCTTGTTCAAATCCTTATAATCTACACACATTCTAAGTTTATTCCCCTTTTTAGGGACTACGACTACATTTGCTAACCCTTCGGGATATTTTAATTCCCGAATGAATCCTATTTTAAGAAGTTTAGTTACCTCGTCCTTAATGGATACATGTTTTACCTCGGACTGGGGCCTTCTTTTTCGCTTCACTGGTCTGAACTTCGGGTCCAGGATTAATCGATGTGTTGTTATTTATGGTGGAATCCCTGTCATGTCTAAGTGGGAACAGGCAAAAGAATTCATGCTATCTATAAAAAATTTAATGAGTTTCTTCCTAAGTTTGGGGGTTAACCCCGTAACTAAGTATACCTTTCGTTCGGGCAAATACTCGATCAATATAACTTGTTCCAGCTCTTGGACTGTCGATTTGGTAGCGTTAGAATCTTCAGGAATAACGAAGGTTTGAAGGATCCAATAATCGTCGTCGTCTTCTTCCTCCATTCCATGCTTCTCTGATTCAGTCGAGGCTAGCGGCTGTGGTTGCTATTTAGCCTCCTGTTTTCCTTTGACGTCTGATCCCTTTGACGTTGAAAGTGCCGATATCGGTATCACCTCATCGACCGCGAACATTTCCTTTCCAACATGTTGCTCCCCATATACTGTTTCACCCCGTCCGGTGTAGGGAATTTTATCATTTTAGTGGAGATTCGAGGGGACTGCCCACATATTGTGAATCCAGGGCCTTCTGAGTAAGGCGTTGTACCTCATATCACCCTCGATTACATGGAACTTGGTTTCTTGAATAGTTCCAGCCATGTTCACTGGTAAAATAATCTCTCTTTTAGTAATTTCGCTGGCCATGTTGAAACCGTTCAGGACCCGAGCTACGGGCACGATTTGGTCTTTTAGGCCGAGTTGCTCCATGACCCTCGATCGGATGATATTTGCCGAGCTACCTGGATCTACTAAAACACGCTTAACTTGAACTTTATTCATAAAGATAGAAAATACCAGAGCGTCATTGTGGGGTTGAGAAATTCCCTCTGCTTCCTCATTGTTAAATGATACGATGCCTTCCGGCACATAAGATCGGGTCCATTTTCCCTAGTAATTGACACTTTAGTGCATTTGAACACGGGCCCTTGTGGGATATCGACCCCACCGACGATCATATGGATCCCATGTTGTGGCTCTTTATGTTCATTTTTCCTATTGGCGTCCCTTTTTCTGAACTAATTATTGGCTCGATCACTTAAGAACTCTCGAAGGTGGCCCTCGTTGAATAGACGAGCTACCTCCTCTCTTAGTTGCCTGCAATCCTCAGTTCTGTGGCCATGTGTGCCGTGATACTTACACATCAGATTGGGGTTTCTTTGGGAAGGATCGGTCTATTTGGGCCTGGGCCATCTAGTGTCTTTGCTTTTTCCAATACAATACTTTATGTGTCGACGTTAAAGTTACACTCCGACAATCAAGGTGCCTCTGCGGGATCGGCATGCTTATCAAAACCATTTTTGCTCATAAGTCCCCGAGAACTCTGTCCTCGATCACTTCTTCGATCATTTCGGGTGGGATTGCGTTTAGGGCCTCCGTTCATGCGATCTGAGATGTATGGTTGATATCAGTCTTTGTTCGATCGGGGTTCCTTATCAATGTCCCTCTAATTTCTGACTACGGAACCGTTCGGATATACGGAACTGGAAGGAGTTCCTAATTGGTCATCTTCGACCCTGATCTTTGATTGGTACCGATTATGTACATCGGCCTAGGTCACCGCCGGATATTCGATCAAATTTTGCTTTAGTTGACGTGATGCTATCGAACATTGTTCATTCATCCCCTGAGTAAAGGCTTGAACAACCCAATAATCTGTGAATGGTGGCAACTCTATGCACTCCATTTGAAATCGGGATACGAACTCCCTAAGCATTTCATAATCCTTCTATTTTACTTTGAAAATGTCTGATTTCCTTGTTGTAACCTTTATGGCCCCGACATGTGCCTTTACGAAAGAATCCGCTAACATGGCAAATGAGTCAATGGAATTTGGCAGTAGATTGTGGTACCAAATCATTACCCCCTTCGAGAGAGTGTCTTCAATAAAACAGATTCGATCTGATCATCTCCCAAATCATTACCTTTGATGGCGCATGTATAGGAAGTGACATACTCGTTGGGATCGGTGTCCTTTTTGTACTTAGGTATATCCGGCATACGAAACATTTTGGGAATGGGCTTTTGAGTTTCTCTCGGAGGAAACGACTTCTGTACAAATTTCTTCGAATCCACCCCTTTCAAAATTGGCGGTGTCCCCGGTATCTGATCAACTCGGGAGTTGTACGTCTCCACTTTCTTATCATTTGCCTCAATTTTCTTCTCTCCCGTCTCAATTCATTTGGTGACCTCCTGGAGCATCTTCATTATCAGTCCCCGATTCGATGACGTTTGGTCTTTCTAGTGTTGGCTCAGTTCGGCGGGCGGCTTCCGGTTCGACCCCACTCGGAGTTAGATGTTGATTTTGTAGTGGTGCGATAGCGGCTTGTTGAGCCTGTAGCATTTCGATTATCACTTGGAGACTGACTCCTTCATCTCCTCCGCCATGTGTACCTTGGCCACCAGATCGGCCTTCTCTTCTCTGCGTACACTTCTTTCAGGGTCTACGCCCAGATTTGCATTCAAATCTATGTGTGAATTGACGTCTACTGGGTTGGCAACCGGTGCTCCCCCGAGATCAGCCTGTGGCATCTCGACCCCTAGAGCAATTACATTGTTGTTTTCCTCATGAAATGCAAGGCCATTGTCACCATGTGTGGGTGTAGTTTGTGAGTTTGAAATGTTTTTTACCTGAAAGCAAAAATACTTGACAAGAACAAGCGTAAAATAGTGTGCGTTATCGGAACCAGTATTGAATAATCACTATTATCCTTAGCCCCACGTGGGCGCAAAACTGTTTACCCTAAAATTTGGATAACAATTAAACTTATATTGTGGTTTTAAGGATGTATGATTTCACCCAATACCAATTTATAAACAAGTGAGTTAATGACTGAATTAGACTGTAAAATAAATCAAACCAGTTATGCAAGCTGAGCCTCGACCTCGATAGGATATATCCTCGAGGTGATAGCAGTACAGGAACGATTAAGATTGAATAATTCTGATGAACAGTAAGTACAGCAATAAGCAAGAAAGAAATTATTGTATATCTTTTTCTCAGCGAATAATGATGTTTACAAATGACTGGAATTCCTATTTATATAGTAGTGTATTCTTAATTATAGTATACATCTAATTACAGAAGGAAATCATATAAACAGCCGATTAACCGCTACTGATTTGATCCGTTCCGAGATTCACGCCACGATCCCCGATCAATCACTGATATTTCTCTCTTTCCGTTACTAAACCATTCCGATATTACTCGAAGTCTATCTCTTCTTGCTCTGATTGATACCTACTAAGAAAGAGGCTTCGATTTCGGACTCAAAGTCTCAGCTCTTCGATGCAACATCCCAGTCTTGATCAAATAATGAAATTGGGTAGCCCCGATTTCTACAGTATATATTTGTATTTTTAACTATGGGTATTTTTGTTCTAATTATATGTACGAATTAAAAAATGGCTAAATTTTAATTAATTTTAAAACTATGACTAATTTTGAATTAGCAATTGTAAATCAGGCTAATAATCAATATAATTTATCGCAAAATGATTTAGTTATAGGTTAACCTAGGGAATTAGAAATAGCTTGATTTACAACTGGTAATTGAAAAATAGCCGCAATTTCAAACGTAATCGAAATTTAGCCACTTTTTCATGCAAAGATAAAATATGAATGGAAACACACTAAATTTTTGAAAAATTCCAGCATAATATGCTGGAATTCGAATCGCAATGAGATTCCAGCATAATATGCTGGAATTTCATTGTGTTGGAGTTTCAACATAATATGTTGAAAGATTATACGGAGGAGCTCCATAATCCAGCATATTATGCTGAAACTTTTTGTATTTCAGCTAGGGTATTTTCTTCCAGATTTTACCTCTGTATAAAATAGTCTCTATTTTTCAATAACTTTGCAAACACATATTATTACCCGTGCAAAAACTAGCTAGCACATGCTATTTTCACGTTAACATAGGCATTGGAAAAAGTAACCCATAAAATAACAGCCCAAATTCAACCCACGAGCATGCCCAAACTTGACCTTCTATCCCTGTGATGTCAGTCATGTTACTACTTTGCAGGGAGGTCAATTTGGGAAAACTGGGTTATCCATAGTTTTATGAGGAATTTCCATAAATGACTATTGTTTAGTGGCTATTAACTTTCTATAGCTACCATTTACTTAATTACTTCCTATAGTTATGTTTTCACTTGTTATAGAGTGTATTCAAGCTACTGTATTCAATTCGGCGAAAAACAAGGAAGTCCAGCTAAACATAGACTGTATTCACAAGCTGTATTCATGAATACAGTAACGAAAATCTGCGAAAAAAAAGGTCTTCATCTGTTTAAAAACGGTAAGTGTCACGACCCAAAATCCTATCTTAGTTCGTGATGGCGCCCAACAGCGGGGTCAGGCAAGCCAACACTCAATTTACTAAGGATTCTTTCTTATTAGATTAAACATCTCAACATATACACAGTTTTTTTTGAAACTTAAAACATGAATCGACAAGGATAATTAGCAAGTTTTTAATCAAAAGCAGTCATGAAGAGGCGTGAGCCAATATATATATAAACCTGAAATCCATAATAACTATCACGTGTGTGCCAGGAACTAGTGTCACAAGTCCTACGGGCATACTAACAGAATATACAAAAGATATAATATACAGTCACACTGTCTGAAGGAAATAGACGAGAAATAAGCAAAAGAAACCCCATGGTGCTGCCGGAGATCGCCAGGAGAAAAGCAGCTCACCGTGAAGTCAGGTCCGTCTATAATCAAAGTCAAGCTCCGGTCCGACAACCAAATGCACAAGTCTCAGAACCTATACAATTAAATACAGAAGCGCAGCATGAGTACATAAATATATATGTACCCAGTGAGTATCGCGCCTAACCTCAAAGAGGTAGTGACGAGAGGTCAACATGACACTCACAAAGGCCAAAAAAAATAATTTAACGGAATATGACGGAAATGGTAGGCATGTAAGGGCAGTGAAGCAACAATTATATATAAGGCACTGAAATCCAAGGAAGTACTGAGAATGAATAAAACAATTACTACTTCACCTTCCCCCAATTATCTGTCAGATCAATGTCCATGAATTTAGTAACAAATAAATCATGCGCATGCAGGGTAAGGACAACCGGCCGGAGTCATAAGANCGCACTGCCGAGGGTTGGACGGCCCGAACCATAAGTGCACCTTACCATAAAGTACTCACATCTATGCATTGCCGAAGATCGAACGGGCCCGAACCAAAAGTGCATCTTTGCCATAAAGTAATCCTCTCTATGCACTGCCGAGGATCGAATAGCCCGAACCAAAAGTGCATCTCTCAATTCGCCGTGCCGTACGGCCCGTTCCCATAAGAGTGGGGGAAATCACACTCCGCTCGGGGAATGTCAATTGCGAAGCGGTCACATGCACACACATTATTCCTTTTTAAATTACTTTTCAGTGAACAATTCCTTACAAGTTTTCTCAAATTCTATGAGCTCATGGAAATAAGCCGCATGTAACATTTAATTTATTAAGCATGTAGTTCATATCAAGTAAAGCACAAGGCATTATGTGGGCCTAACTACCCGAACATAATAGTAATAGCCACTACGTATGGACTCTCGCCACTTTGTACGTACGTAGCCCCCACAATTATCACATATATCATTTAAATCACCTAGGGGGACAGTTCCCCCTTACAAGGTTAGAAAGGAGACTCACCTCGTGTCGAATCTACTTCCCGGACCAAGAACGCGCCCGAAACTCCGAACTCTACAGCCGAGGACTCGAAACTAGCCAAACGTTATACAAATACATCAATTTATGCTCAAAATATGGAAATTCTCCTACTTATTTAGTAAATTCATCATTCTTGAAGAAATCCCAAAATTTACCCCGGGACGGCACGCTCGCATTCCGAAAATTCACGAAGGAACCACTCACCCATAACCTAAGGATCGTTAATACATGATTTTTACTTGATTTCATAGCTAATTGACGGGTAATTCTCTAAATTCCCAAAAGCCCTAGGTTACTACCCAATTCTTGATTTTTACTAATTAAGAAGGTTAACATAACTAAGAGTTCATGAATAAAACCAACTTTGGGATGGAATTTACTTACCTCACAGTGGTTGGATCGTGGAGCCCCTTTCCCAAGCTCTCAAAGTGTTTTAATGGAGGAAGGAATTAAGAAAACAATGAAGAATCCCGTATTTAAGAAACACACTACCTGACAGTGGTTCTGCACCTGCGGCTCAAGGACCGCACCTGCGGTCTCGCACCTGCGAGCAAAGGGTCGCACCTGCGGAAATGGACGAGGAAGCCTCGTCCCGCACCTGCGGAGAGGACACCGCACCTGCGTCTCCGCTCCTGCGGAACTTTTTCCGCACCTACAAGAAATGGGCTGCCCGTTGGGGGTCGCACCTGCGAGGATGGGACCGCAGGAGCGGTCCCGCACCTGCGACTGGGAAACCGCACCTGCGGTCACACCAGAACAGGTGCACCAGCAGCTATTTCAGCTGGTTTTTGGCCACGTGTGGTGTCCGGGAGGCACCTGGGTCCACCTGAGCCCCCGTCCAAGTATACCAACAAGTCCCAAATCATAATACGGACTCGCTCGAGCCTTCAGAACACCCAAAACAACGCTAAACTTCAAAATCACACCTCAAAATCCCAAGAACCAAACTTAGGAACTTTAAGTTTCTGTGACTTTGTTAACAACGCGTCGAACCAATCTATACTACTCAAAATGACACCAAATTTCGCAGGCAAGTCATAAATTACATAACAGAACTATTCCCGGTCTCAGAATTCCATCCGGACCTCGATAACTCAAAAACCCGTCCCAAACCACAATAGGAACCTAAGGAACTCTTATTTCAATATTGGGCGCCGAAATGCTCCCGGGTCATCCAAAACCCATTCCGAACATACGCCCAACTCCGAAATCAACACACGAAGCTACTGGAACCATCGAAACTCGATTCCAAGGTCGTTTACTAAGAATGTTGACCGAAGTTAAACTTGGCCTTAAAGGCCAACCTTAAGGAACCAAGTGTTCCTATAGCATTTTAAACACTTTCGAATCCCGAACCACCAGTCCCTGCAAGTCATAAGTCATAATAAGCCACTATGGGAAGTTTCATTTTGGGGAACGGGGTCCGATAACGCAAAACGACCAGTCGGGTCGTCACAGTAAGTGAATCAATTAACGTGATAGACTCCTAATAAAACTCAAAAAACTAAATTATAACACACAAAATTTATATTTTCAGTTATAGAAAAGATTCTCAGCCGAAAAACATTCCAAAAAAAAAAAAGCAATCTTCAGAGATTCAATCCATGCTTTTTTTTTAGTGGTATCTTTACTAAAATATTTTTAGTGGTATCTTTACAAATTGATCTGTTTATTAACGTCATATAATTACATTAAATACAGTTAAATACATACAATACATTGAAAACGTGAAGTATATCAAGTCATCTGTAGTGCACAACATATGAATACATACTGCAGATATATTTGAATACATATATACATCTGAATACATAAATTATATTAATTAAAAAACATATGAATGCATTTTAAAATACATTGAATACATATTGTTGAATATATACTGCTGGAAAAAACAGTGAAAGAAAGTGAAGCTTTGAAATTATATAATTAACTTGAATACAATTAAATATAGTGAATACTTTGAAAAAGTATAAAAAACTGAAGACAGTGAATACAATTAAATACATGAAATACAGAGAGATATATTGAATACAGTGAAAATAAAGTATCTTTTCCCTTAACCCCTGAATCATCATCCATCAGTTTCTTCTCTTTTTCACATCAGGAAGCGTTGATTCTCTCGATGATTTCTCAAATTGGGCTTCTTTCGATGTCGGGTAACCCTCTTGTGAGTTGTTGAATTAGCCATTGGAGATGAAATTTCGAGTTTTCTGGTGAAAGTGTAACAATGGTGATTATTTCTGAAAAAATTAGTAAAGAGAATCTGAAGAAGCAATGTACCAGCGATAACTAACAACTTTAACACTTACCACAACTTCTTGGAGCAAAATAATTTGAAAATTTTGCGAGACAATGGAGATGAATCAGTGGAGAATCGTGGTTGTATTCAAGGAGAAGAGACTGGCGTTGAGAGAGAGAGAGAGAGATTGTGGAGGGGGATCTTGATTTATAAAGTCTATACGGTGGTCTTGTGAGAGAAAGAACAGAAAGTAGGAGAGAGGAAAATACCCAGCGTATTTAATGGCTAAAAAGTAAGAAGTGATCATAAATACATATTTTTCTATAAAACCTAAAAGATAGCTATAGAAAATAATATTTTAAAATGATATTTATTTATAATAAATAAGGTGTAAAGCTTTGCTATTGGAGGTAAGTTTTATCCATCTGTACTTGCTCATTTATCCCAAGTAAATTTTGGACAGTTTAAATAAATCGCTCATTCATTTGCTAGCTAGTTATAAACTTGTAATAGGGTGGGTTAGCTACTTTGCAGCCCCTAATTGAAAAATAACAATGGTCCTAGAGTTTCAAATTTCACGAGTGAAAGTTGAGGATATTTCATGGAACTATCTATACATATGGAATTCAAAACTCTATGACCGACTATTTTTCAATTAGAATACTGTAAAGTGGTTATTTATGAATTTTATCCCATTTGCCACTGTAGGCAATTAAATTTTTATTGAATTTAAATCCGTAAGACATTTGAATTTGATTTCAATTAAATATATTTTGATCCAAATAAATATTATGGGCTAATATATTTGGATCAATTATTTAAGTCCAATAAATATTGACTGGTCTAGCCCATTTATTTGGGCTATAAATAATGAGCCCACTTCATTAGGCCCAATATGTCATCTTCCTAGAGACCCAATTTTGTGCCACGTGTCAAATGACGTGGCACGTCAAGTCAAATGGAAGAGCCAATGGGATCACGCCACGTGTAAAAATTACAAGGCATGCTAAGTCATATTAAAAGGCCAATGAAACTGTGCCACGTGTGCAAGTGACATGTTCTGGCCAATCAAACATGGCCTTGTCACACTTCAATTTGATTGGTCGAAAGAGTTTGTTCTTATCATAACTCTTCTCTCCCAAAACTATAAATAGGGGTCTTCATAACCTAGCAAAAACACCAAAAGTTATAACAAGAAGCAAGAGAGAGCTCGTGGGTCAAACGCCGCAAATTTCTCTACAAGTTTCAAGCTTCAAGCAATCAAATTCAAGTTTAAGAAATCAAGTTCAAGCTCAAGAGCGAAGAACAGATCAAGTTCAAGCTCAAGAACAAAGAACAAATCAAGTTCAAGTTCAAGCAATCAAGCTCAAGCTCAAGAACAAGATCATCGTTCGTGGAAAGAACTACATATTCAAGATCAAGCTCGAAGGCCCTTGAATTTATTTACTATTGGAAAGAAGAATCAGAGGTTTCATAGAGATTTTACACTCATATTATTTGAAATCAAATACTACGATTGTTGCAATATTTTCGGTCTTGATTTTATTTTCTCGGCGCAACTTATTGTCTACAATTCTGGCACGCCCACTGGGACAATCTCTACCTCTCAACTCAACTTTTCAATCACCAAAGTTCAAGAACATTGAAATGGCTTCACAGAAAATTAACTCCAAATCAACTTCCAGTGAGGCTGCTAATTCCAACTTCTATGCTGATGTCGAAAGCATCCTCGATGTTACCTTTGGAAGTTTTGGGTCAGTTACAAGGAGCAAAGCAAGATCTTTAGACAAATAAGCACTCCAAGTGTCGTCCATGTCAACCCCTATTTTCGGATCTTCATCTTCAAGAGGAGCAAGAACTTTTACAAGCACGACCCAAAAAAGGAATGATGTCACTAAAAGGATCAAAAAGGTTCTTGCCCAACTTAGTTCATCTAAGTATGAGAAACCTTTCATACAAGATTATGATGATGACTTGAGCGTTGGATCTACTTTAGTCTCCATTAATGCGACCTCCAAGCTGTATCCCAAAATGTTCTATTTCATTCTCATCCTCTACATCGATCATGCAAGCAATGGTTATTGAAGCTTATACCACAGAAGAACAACTTGCAAATTTGACGAAAGCAGTCGAAGGATTGTCAAAGCGCATACATAATCAAGATGCTAAACTTTCCAAGTTAACAAATAAATTGGATAGCATAGCAGAAGCGGAATACACACAAACACCTTCAAACTTTCAAAGGTCACAAGAAAAAGGAGACTCTTCCGAAAAGCAAGCAACGACAGCCAATGAGATCCAAGCCTGCGTCGAAAGTTTGATTCCCGTTGAGAAATTAAAGTACTTCATCATGGCGGCTATCAAAAATAATTCTGAATCGTCATGCAAATTATATCTCACATATGAAAAGTCGTAAGTTGCAATAATTCGACAGCAAGGGAAAACCAAAACAATGTGTAGCGCACTTTGTTGAAACTTGCACCAATGCTGGAAAGTACGGTGATTACCTTATCAAATAGTTTGTTCTTTCTCTCAAAGGTAATGCATTCGATTGTTACAAATATCTCGAACCTGGTTCTATCGATAGTTGGGAGCAGTTGGAGAAAGAGTTTCTCAATTGTTTCTATAGAACAAGGCGCATCGTAAGCATGATCGAACTTCCAAAAACTCATCAAGGAAATGATGAGCCAGTTATTGACTTCATCAACTGTTGGAGGATCTTAAGCCTCAACTGCAAAGATCGCCTTAGCAAAACTTCTCACATCAAAATGTGCATTCAAGGCAGGCATTGGAGTCTTTGCTATATCTTACAAGGCATGAAACCCCAAACATTTGAATAACTAGCAACCCGTGCACATGATATGGAATTGAGTACGGTTACAAGTGGAGATCAAAGGTTTCCTGACTTTGAGCCTCATGATGAAAGAGAAGCAGATGATGATCAGAATGGAGGCAAATATTCATCCGAAGATAAAACTGAAGAGTCCATGCATATTGCTATGCTTTTTAATGCATGAGCCTTAAATGTACGTTAAATACTCCTTAATGCATGAGTCAAAACTGCAAGTTATAATGCTCCTTAACGCACGAGCCTAAACTGCAAGTTATAATGCTCCTTAACGCACACGCTTAAACTGCAAGTTATAATGCTCCTTATCGTATGAGCCTAAACTGCAAGTTATAATGTTCCTCAATGTATGAGCATAAGCTGAAAGCTATAATGCTTCTCAACGCACGAGCCTAAACTACAATTATAATGCTTCGTTGCACATGAGTATATATTTTATGTCAGGAAGCTAACCACGAAGTCCATAGTGATGCGCTCCCATTACCACTCAGGAATGGGCATCTACTGAAGTAGGCCTACTGGCCTCTGGTGCTCATACTTCACCTGCTGGCAATTAAGACACCTAGTCACATACTCCACGATGTCCCTCTTCATTTGCCTCAACCAGTAATGCTGCTTCAAATCACGATACATCTTCGTAGCACCAGGATGAACAGAATACCGAGAACTGTGTGCCTCCTCTAGAATCCTCTCCCTCAGGCCATCAACATTAGGAACACATAAGCGACCCTGAAGTCAAAGAACACCATCCCCGCCAATAGTAACCTCCTTGGACCTACCCTGAACCACTGTCTCCCGAATCTCTGCTATGCACGGATCATAGAACTGTCGGGCTTTAATCTCCCTCAATAACGAAGACTAAGCAACCACATGTGCTAAAAGTCGACGAGGCTCTGAAAGGTCTAATCTCACCAGGCGATTGGCCAAGGACTGAATGTCCAAGGCTAGAGGTCTATCCTCTGTTGCAATATAAGCCAAGCTACCCATACTCTCCGCCTTCCTGCTCAAAGCATCTGCTACCACGTTTGCCTTGCCCGGGTGATAAAGAATGGTGATATCATAATCCTTCAACAACGCAAGCCATCTGCGCTGCCTCAAATTAAGATACCTCTTCTTGAACAAGTGCTCCAAGGGTCTATATAAACCTCATAGGACACTCCATACAAGTAGTGCCTCCAAATCTTAAAAGTATGAACAATCGCCGCCAACTCGAAATCGTGCACAGGGTAATTCTTCTCATGAACCTTCAGCTGGCGTGAGGAATAAGCAATAACTCTCCCTTCCTGCATCAACACACCCCCCAAGCAAACGCGCGAAGCGTCACAATATACTGTATACATCCCAGGACCGGAAAGAAATACTAGAACTAGTGTTGAGGTTAATGATGTCTTGAGCTTCTGAAAGCTCGCCTCACACTCGTCAGACCATTGGAACGGGGCATTATTTTGAGTCAATTTGGTCAATGAATTTGCAATAGAAGAGAAGCCCTCCAAAAATCGGCGATAATAGCCTGCTAGGCCCAAAAAGCTCCTAATCTCTATAGCTAAAGTAGGACGCGACCAACTCTGAACTACCTCGATCTTCTGAGGATCAACCTTGATACCCTCTCTGGATACCAATTACCCCAGGAATGCTACGGAATCCAACTCAAACTTGGAGAACTTAGCATATAGCTTCTGTTCCCGCAAGGTCTGGAGCACTAACCTCAAATGTTGCTCGTGCTCACCCAGTCTACGTGAGTAAATCAAGATGTCATCTATGAAGACAATGACAAAGGAATCAATATACGGCCTGAACACCCTATTCATCAAGTCCATGAATGTTGCTAGGGCATTAGTCAAGCCAAAGGACATCACCAGGAACTCATAGTGGCCATATCTCGCACGAAAAGCAGTCTTCGGAACATCTGAAGCCCGAATCTTCAACTGATGATATCCCGATCTCAAATCAATCTTAGAAAACACACGAGCACACTGCAACTGGTCAAACAAATCATCGATGCGCGGCAAAGGATACTTGTTCTTAATGGTAACCTTGTTCAACTGGCGGTAATCAATACACATCTGCATGGACCCATCCTTCTTCTTCACGAATAGAACTGGAGCACCCCATGGTGATACACTCGGTCTGATGAACCCCTTAGCTAATAACTCTTCAGGCTGCTCCTTCAACTCTTTCGGAGCCATACGGTACGGAAGAATAGATATAGGTTGGGTGCTTGGAGCTAAATCAATGCAGAAATCAATATCACGGTCCGGAGGCATGCCTGGAAGGTCTGAAGGAAATACATCAGCAAACTCTCAAACCACAACACTGAATCAATCGTCGGAGACTCGGCGGTGGTGTCCCGCCCATAAGCAAAATAGGCCAGACAACCCTTCTCGACCATATGCCGAGCCTTCATGTATGAAATAACTTGGCTGGATGCACTGACTGAGGAACCCCTCCACTCCAGCCTAGGCGACTCGGGCATGGCTAAAGTAACTGTCTTGGCATGGCAATCTACCACGACATGATAAGGATATAGCCAATCCATGCCTAGAATAATCTCAAAATCAACCATGTTGAGCAACAAAAGGTCCGCTCTGGTCTCGAACTCACAGAAGGTGATCTCACAAGACCGATAAATCTGGTCTACCACCACAAAATCGCCCATAGAAGTGGACACAAATATAGGAGAACCCAAGGACTCGCGAGGAGCATCCAGAAAATGAGCAAATAATGTTGAAACATATGAATAGGTGGATCCTGGATCAAATAATACTGAAGCCTCTCTACCACATACTGAGATAATACATGTGATCATGGCGTCTGAGGCCACTGCATCTGATCTAGCCGGAATGGCATAGAATCCAGCTGGAGTACCGGAAGACTAAGCTCCACCAGAGTGAACAGGAGCTACCTAACCTCCCCCTGACAAGCCTCCACCTCTAGGACGACCCCTGCCTACCTGTTCTCCACCTCTAGGTGGCCGGACTGCTGGAGCCGGACCCATCGGCTGATAACCCTAATGTGTGGCCTTGCCCCAAAACCTGGGACATTGCCTCCTCATATGACCTATCTCTCCACACTCGTAACAACTCCATGGTACCATAGTCCGCTGCCCCGAAGAAGAACCCTGAACGGCAGGAGAGCGATGTCCCTCTGGCATAGCACTGAAGTAGGGGTCGGAGGATCTTCGATGACTGGGATAACCACTGGGTGAACTCTGAACGGCTGAAGGACAGTAGGAACGCTCTGGCATGGCACTGAAATGACACCTCGCTGGAACACCTCGGGGAGGTGGTGGAGGTGCTGAATATAAAGACCTGCTGGGCTGACCATTGCTAAACTGACCTTTGCACCTAGCTGGGGCACCTCTGAAATCTCCAGAGAATCTAGCCATCTTGTCATGTTGCCCCTGCTCCCTGCTCCTCGACTGATACCCCTCGATCCTGCGAGCAATCTCTACCACGAGCTAATAAGGATTACCCATCTCCACCTCTCGGGCCATGGTGTCCCTAATACCTGGATGCAACCCAGCCACAAATCTCTGCACCCTCTATGCATCAGTAGGTAGTATCAGGAGTGCATGACGAGACAACTCTAAAAATCTGGCCTCATAATCTGTCACTGACATTTGTCCCTACTCTAGCCGCTCAAACTGATACCGCAGCTCTTCCCTCTCAGAGGGTGGGATATATCTATCTAGAAACATCTGCGTGAACTGCTCCCAAGTGACATGAAGAGAATATGCTGGCCTGCTGAGAATATAGGACTGCCACCACCTATGAGCTCTGACCTCCAACTAAAAGGTAGTGAAATCCACTCCATGGGACTCTGGTATTCTCGTGTTGTGAAGTCTGTCCCTGCACCTATCCACAAAATCCTGGGCATCCCTGCCTCACTCACCCCCAAAGACTGGAGGGTGCAATCGAGTCCATCTATCTAATAGCTTCTGCGGATCGCCGTCCGCAGCTGGTCTGGGCTCAGGTGCTGCTGCAACAGGCAGGAACCCACCCACGGGCAGTGTACTCGAGGTATGATGTAATGCTACTGTCTGGCCTGCAGCCTGGGTAGTAGAGGTCTAGACTCCCCCTCTCGCCTGTGAAGTGGCAGGATTTGCTAGAAATAAACCAGCCTGGGACATGGTGCCCATAAATCTCATCATACGAGCCTGGCGCCGTCATGAATTCTACTGGAGCAGGATCTGCTGGAGGCACCTCGTCCTGCTCCTAAATAATAGGATCCCCTGGTGGTGGAACCAGAATAGCTCTGGGACGCCCTAGTCCCCTACCTCGGGCAAGTTCCCTCCCCCGGCCTCTGCCACGGCCTCGGACGACGGGGGTAGCGGCCCTTCCCGAGTCTGGAACATCAGATGCACGCATCCTAACCATCTGTGAGAGAATAGAAGAATGAATTTAGTAAATCATTGACTGCACGATAGAGTAAGAACAAAGAGAGGTTTCCTAACACCCTATAGCCTCCTGAAGATAAGTGCATATGTCTCCGTACCGATCCGCAAGACTCTACTAAGTTTTCCAGTGACTTGTGAGACCTACATGAACCTAGTGCTTTTATACCATGTTGTCACGACCCAAAATCCTATCTTAGGTCGTGATGGCAGCCAACAGCGGGGTCAGGCAAGCCAATACTCAATTTACTAAGGGTTCTTTCTTATTAGAATAAACATCTCAACATATACTCAATTTTTTTAAAACTTAAAACATAAATCGACAAGGATAACTAGCCAGTTTTTAATCAAAAGCAGTCATGAAGAGGCGTGAGCCAATATATATACAAACTCGAAATCCATAATAACTATCACGTGTGTGCCAACAACTAGTGTCACAAGTCCTACGGGCATACTAACATAATATACAAGAGATATAATATACAGTCGCACTGTCTGAAGGAAATTGACGGGAAATAAGCAAGAAACCCCATGGTGCTGCCGGAGATCGCCAAGAGAAAAGCAGCTCACCGTGAAGTCAGGTCCGTCTATAATCAATGTCAAGCTCCGGTCCGACAACCAAATGCACCAGCCTCAGAACCTATACAATTAAGTACAGAAGCGCAGCATGAGTACATAAATATATATGTACCCAGTGAGTATCGCGCCTAACCACTAAGAGGTAGTGACGAGAGGTCGACATGACACTCACAAAGGCCAAAATAAACAATTTAACAGAATATGACGGAAACGGTAGGCATGTAAGGGCAGTGAAGAAACGATTATATATGAGGCACTGAAATCCAAGGAAGTACTGAGAATGAATAAAACAATTACAACTTCACCTTCCCCCAATTATCTGTCAGATCAATGTCCATTAATTTAGTAACAAATAAATCATGTGCATGCAGGGTAAGGACAACCAGTCGGAGTCATAAGATAGTAATGTCCGCGCACTGCCGAGGGTTGAACGACCCGAACCATAAGTGCACCTTACCATAAATTACTCACATCTATGCACTGCCGAGGATCGAACGGGCCAGAACCAAAAGTGCATCTTTGCCATAAAGTAATCCTCTCTATGCACTGTCGAGGATCGAATGGCCCGAACCAAAACTGCATCTCTCAATCCGCCGTGCAGTACGGCATGTTCCCATAAGAGTGGGGGAAATCACACTCCACTCGCGGAATGTCAATTGCGAAGCGGTCACATGCACACACATTATTCCTTTTTAAATTACTTTTCAGTGAACAATTCCTTACAAGTTTTCTCAAATTCCATGAGCTCAGGGAAATAAGCCGCATGTAACATTTAATTTATTAAGCATGTAGTTCATATCAAGTAAAGCACAAGGCATGATGTGGGCCTAACTACCCGAACATAATAGTAATAGCCGTTACGTACGGACTCTCATCACTTTGTACGTACGTAGCCCCCTCAATTATCACATAGAGCTTCTAAATCACCTAGGAGGACAGTTCCCCCTTACAAGGTTAGAAAAGAGACTCACCTCGTGTCGAATCTACTTCTCAGACCAAGAACACGCCCGAAACTCCGAACTCTACACCCGAGGACTAGAAACTAGCCAAATGTTATACAAATACATCAATTTATGCTCAAAATATAGAAATTCTCCTACTTATTTAGTAAATTCGTCATTCTTGAAGAAATCCCAAAATTCACCCCGGGCCCGCACGTTCGCATTCCGAAAAATCACGAAGGAACCACTCACCCATAACCTAAGGATCGTTAATACATGATTTTTACTTGATTCCATAGCTAATTGACGAGTAATTCTCTAAATTCCCAAAAGCCCTAGGTTACTACCCAATTCTTGATTTTTACTAATTAAGAAGGTTAACTTAACTAAGAGTTCATGAATTAAACCAACTTTGGGATGGAATATACTTACCTCACAGCGGTTGGATCGTGGAGCCCCTTTCCCAAGCTCTCAAAGTGTTTTAATGGAGGAAGGAATGAAGAAAACAATGAAGAATCCCGTATTTAAGAAACACACTACCTGACAGTGGTTCCGCACCTGCGGCTCAAGGACTGCACCTGCAGTCTCGCACCTGCGAGCAAAGGCTCTCACCAGCGGAAATGGACGAGGAAGCCTAGGCCCGCACCTGCGGAGATGACACCGCACCTGCATCTCCGCTCCTGCGGAACTTTTTCCACACCTACGAGAAATGGGCTACCCGCTGGGGGTCGTACCTGCGAGGATGGGACCGCAAGAGCGGTCCCGCACCTGCGATTGGGAAACCGCACATGCGGTCACACCAGAACAGGTGCACCAGCAGCTATTTCAGCTGGTTTTTGGCCTCGTTTGGTGTCCGGGAGGCACCTGGGTCCACCCGATCCCCCGTCCAAATATACCAACAAGTCCCAAATCATAATACGGACCCGCTCGAGCCTTCAGAACACCCAAAACAATGCTAAACTTCAAAATCACACCTCAAAATACCTAGAACCAAACTTAGGAACTTTAAGTTTCCTCGACTTCGCTAACAACGCGCTGAACCAATCTATACTACTCGGAATGACACCAAATTTTGCAGGCAAGTCATAAATGACATAATGGAACTATTCCTGGTCTCGGAATTCCATCCGGACCTCGATAACTCAAAAACCCGTCCCAAACCACAATAGGAACCTAAGGAACTCTTATTTCAATATTGGGCGCCGAAACACTCCCGGGTCATCCAAAACCCATTCCGAACATACGCCCAAGTACGAAATCAACATACGAAGCTACCGGAACCGTCAAAACTCGATTCCAAGGTCGTTTACTAAAAATGTTGACCGAAGTCAAACTTGGTCTTAAAGGCTAACCTTAAGGAACCAAGTGTTCCTATAGCACTCTAAACACTTCCGAATCCCAAACCACCAGTCCCCGCATGTCATAAGTCATAATAAGCCGCTATGGGAAGTTTTATTTTAGGGAACGGGGTCCGATAACGCAAAACGACCAGTCGGGTCATTACAGTAAGTGAATCAATTAACGTGATAGACTTCTAATAAAACTCAACAAACTCAATTATAACACCCAAAATTTATATTTTTAGTTATAGAAAAGATTCTCAGCCGAAAAACACCCCCCCCCAAAAAAAAAAGCAATCTTCAGAGATTCAATCCATCCTTTCTTTTTTTAGTGGTATATTTACTAAAATATTTTTAGTGGTATCTTTACAAATGGATCTATATGTTAAAGTTATATAATTACATTAAATACAGTTAAATACATACAATACATTGAATACATGAAGTATATCAGGTCATCTATAGTGCACAACATATGAATACATACTGCAGATATATTTGAATACATATATACATTTGAATACATAAATTATATTAATTAAAAAGATATATGAATGCATTCTACAATACATCTAATACATATTGTTGAATATGTACTGCTGGACAAAACAATGAGAAAAAGTAAAACTTTGAAATTATATAATTAACTTGAATACAATTAATATAGTGAATACATTGAAAAAGTAAAAAAAAACTAAAGAAAGTGAATACAATTAAATACATGAAATGCAGCGAGATATATTGAATACAGTGAAAATAAAGTATCTTTTCCCTTAACCCCTGAATCATCATCCATCAGTTTCTTCTCTTTTTCGCATCAGGAAGTGTTGATTCTCTCAAAGATTTCTCAAATTGGGCTTGTTTCGATGTCGGGTAACCCTCTTGTGAGTTGTTGAATCAGCCACTGGAGATGAAATTTCGAGTTTTCTGGTGAAAACGTAACAATGGTGATTATTTTTGAAAAAATTAGTAAAGAGAATCAGAAGAAGCAATGTACCAGCGATAACTAACAACTTTAACACTTACCACAACTTTTTGGAGCAAAATAATTTGAAAATTTTGTGAGACAATGGAGATGAATCAGTGGAGAATCGTGGTTGTATTCAAGGAGAAGAGACTTGCGTTGAGAGAGAGAGAGATTGTGGAGGGGGATCTTGATTTATAAAGTTGTATACTATACGGTGGTCTTGTGAGAGAAAGAACAGAAAGTAGGAGAGAGAAAAATAATACCCAGCGTATTTAATGGCTAAAAAGTAAGAAGTGATCATAAATACATATTTTGCTATAAAACCTAAAAGGTAGCTATAGAAAATAATATTTTAAAATGATATTTATTTATAATAAATAAG
The DNA here is from genome assembly GCA_005239525.1 of Nicotiana knightiana. Classification (NCBI taxonomy): domain Eukaryota; kingdom Viridiplantae; phylum Streptophyta; class Magnoliopsida; order Solanales; family Solanaceae; genus Nicotiana; species Nicotiana knightiana. Next base: position 76,913 of record ML392311.1, read on the forward strand.
GTGTAAAGCTTTGCTATTGGAGGTAAAATTCCTAGTTTTATCCATCTCTACTTGCTCATTTATCCAAAGTAAATTTTGGACAGTTTAAATAAATCGCTCATTCATTTGCTAGCTAGTTGTAAACTTGTAATAGCGTGGGTTAGCTACTTTGCAGCCCCTAATTGAAAAATAACAATGGTCCTAGAGTTTCAAATTTCACGAGTGAAAGTTGAGGATATTTCATGGAACTATCTATACCTATGGAATTCAAAACTCTATGACAACGACTATTTTTCAATTAGAATACTGTAAAGTGGTTATTTATGAATTTTATCCCATTTCACACTGTAGGCAATTAAATTTTTATTGAATTTAAATCCGTAAGAAATTTGAATTTGATTTCAATTAAATATATTTTGATCCAAATACATATTATGGGGTAATATATTTGGATCGATTATTTAAGTCCAATGAATATGGACTGGTCTAGCCCATTTAGTTGGACTATAAATAATGAGCCCACTTCATTAGGCCCAATATGTCATCTTCCTAGAGACCCAGTTTTGTGCCACGTGTCAAATGACGTGGCACGTCAAGTCAAATGGAAGAGCCAATGGAATCACGCCACGTGTAAAAATTACAAGGCATGCTAAGTCATATTAAAAGGTCAATGAAACTGTGCCACGTGTGCAAGTGACATGTTCTGGCCAATCAAACATGGCCTTGTCACACTTCAATTTGATTGGTCGAAAGAGTTTGTTCTTATCATAACTCTTCTCTCCCAAAACTATAAATAGGGGTCTTCATAACCTAGCAAAAACACCAAAAGTTATAACAAGAAGCAAGAGAGAGCTCGTGGGTCAAACGCCGCAAATTTCTCTACAAGTTTCAAGCTTCAAGCAATCAAATTCAAGTTTAAGAAATCAAGATCAAGCTCAAGAACGAAGAACAGATCAAGTTCAAGCTCAATAACAAAGAACAAATCAAGTTCAAGTTCAAGCAATAAAGCTCAAGCTCAAGAACAAGATCATCGTTCGTGGAAAGAACTACATATTCAAGATCAAGCTCGAAGGCCCTTGAATTTATTTACTATTGGAAAGAAGAATCAGAGGTTTCATAGAGATTTTACACTCATATTATTTGAAATCAAATACTACGATTGTTGCAACATTTTCGGTCTTGATTTTATTTTCTCGGCGCAACTTATTGTCTACAAATTCTGGCACGCCCACTGAGACAATCTCTACCTCTCAAATCAACTTTTCAATCACCAAAGTTCAAGAACATTGAAATGGCTTCACATAAAATTAACTCCAAATCAACTTCCAGTGAGGCTGCTAATTCCAAGTTCTATGCTGATGTCGAAAGCATCCTCTATGTTACCTTTGGAAGTTTTGGGCCAGTTACAACGAGCAAAGCCAGATCTTTAGAAAAACAAGCACTCCAAGTGTCGTCCATGTCAACCCCTATTTTCGGATTTTCATCTTCAAAAGGAGCAAGAACCTTTACAAGCACGACCCAAAAAGGGAATGATGTCACTAAAAGGAGCCAAAAGGTTCTTGCCCAACTTAGTTCATCTAAGTATGAGAAACCTTTCATACAAGCTTATGATAATGACTTGAGCGTTGGATCTACTTTAGTCTCCATTAATGCGACCTCCAAGCTCTATCCCAAAATGTTCTATTTCATTCTTCATCCTCTACATCGGTCATGCAAGCAATGGTTATTGAAGCTTCTACCACAGAGGAACAACTTGTAAATTTGACGAAAGCAGTCGAAGGATTGTCAAAGAGCATGCATAATCAAGATGCTAAAATTTCCAAGTTAACAAATAAATTGGATAGCATAGTAGAAGGGGAATACACACAAACACCTTTAAACTTTCAAAGGTCACAAGAAAAAGGAGACTCTTTCGAAAAGCAAGCAACGACAGCCAATGAGATCCAAGCCTCCATCAAAATTTTGATTCCCGTTGAGAAATTGAAGGACTTCATCATGTAGGCTATCAAAAATAATTCTGAGTCGTCATCCAAATTATATCTCACATATGCAAAGTCGTAAGTTGCAACAATTCGACATCAAGGGAAATCCAAAACAGTGTGTAGCGCACTTTGTTGAAACTTGCAACAATGCTGGAACGTACGGTGATTACCTTATCAAATAGTTTGTTCTTTCTCTAGAAGGTAATGCATTCGATTGTTACACATATCTCGAACCTGGTTCTACCGATAGTTGGGAGCAATTTGAGAAAGAATTTCTCAATCGTTTCTATAGCACAAGGCGCATCATAAGCATGATCGAACTTACAAAAACTCATCAAGGAAAGGATGAGCCAGTTGTTGAATTCATCAACTGCTGGAGGATCTTAAGCCTCAACTGCAAAGATCGCCTTAGCAAAACTTCTCACATCAAAATGTGCATTCAAGGCAGGCATTGGAGTCTTTGCTATATCTTACAAGGCATGAAACCCCAAACATTTGAATAACTAGCAACCCGTGGACATGATATGGAATTGAGTATGGCTACAAGTGGAGATCAAAGGTTTCCTGACTTTGAGCCTCATGATGAAATAGAAGCAGACGATGCTCAGAATGGGGGCAAATATTCATCCGAAGATAAAGCTGAAGAGTCCATGCATGTTGCTATGCTTCTTAATGCATGAGCCTAAAATGTACGTTATAATACTCCTTAACGCATGAGCCCAAACTGCAAGTTATAATGCTCCTTAACGCACGACCCTAAACTTCAAGTTATAACGCTCCTTAACGCACACGCTTAAACTACAAGTTATAATGCTCCTTATCGTATGAGCCTAAACTGGAAGTTATAATGTTCCTCAATGTACGAGCATAAGCTGCAAGTTATAATGCTTCTCAACGCACGAGCCTAAACTAAAATTATAATTCTTCTTAGCACATGAGTATATATTTTATGTCAGGAAGATAACCACGAAGTCCATAGTGATGCGCTCCCATTACCACTCAGGAATGGGCATCTACTGAAGTAGGCCTCCTGGCCTCTGGTGCTCATACTTCACCTGCTGGAAATTAAGACACCTAGTCACATACTCCACGATGTCCCTCTTCATCCGCCTGCACCACTAATGCTGCTTCAAATCACGATACATCTTTGTAGCACCAGGATGAACAGAATACCGAGAACTGTGTGCCTCCTCTAGAATCCTCTCCCTCAGGCCATCAACATTAGGAACACATAAGCGGCGCTGAAGTCTCAGAACACCATCCTCGCCAATAGTAACCTCCTTGGACCTACCCTGAACCATTGTCTCCCGAAGCTCTGCTATGCACGGATCATAGAACTGTCGGGCTTTAATCTCCCCCAATAACGAAGACTGAGCAACCACATGTGCTAAAAGTCGACGAGGCTCTGAAAGGTCTAATCTCACCAGGAGATTGGCCAAGGACTGAATGTCCAAGGCTAGAGGTCTCTCCTCTGCTGCAATATAATCCAAGCTACCCATACTCTCCGCCTTCCTGCTCAAAGCATCTGCTACCACGTTTGCCTTGCCCGGGTGATAAAGAATGTTGATATCATTATCCTTCAACAACTCAAGCCATATGTGTTGCCTCAAATTAAGATCCCTCTGCTTGAACAAGTTCTGCAAGCTACGGTGGTCTGTATAAACCTCACAGGACACTCTATACGAGTAGTGCCTCCAAATCTTAAGAGTATGAACAATCGCCGCCAACTCCAAATCATGCACAGGGTAATTCTTATCATGAACCTTCAGCTGGAACGAAGAATAAGCAATAACTCTCCCTTCCTGCATCAACACACACCCCAAGCCAACGCGGGAAGCGTCTCAATATACTGTATACATCCCAGGATTGGAAGGAAATACTAGAACTGGTGTTGAGGTTAATGTTGTCTTGAGCTTCTGAAAGCTCGCCTCACACTCGTCAAACCATCGGAACGGGGCATTATTTTGAGTCAATCTGGTCAATGAATTTGCAATAGAAGATAACCCCTCCACAAATCGGCGATAATAGCCTGCTAGGCCCAAAAAGCTCCTAATCTCTACAGCTGAAGTAGGACGCGACCAACTTTGAACTGCCTCGATCTTCTAAGGATCAACCTTGATACCCTCTCTGGATACCACATGCCCCAGGAATGCTACGGAATCCAACTCAAACTTGGAGAACTTAGCATATAGCTTCTGTTCCCGCAAGGTCTGGAGCACTAACCTCAAATGTTGCTCGTGCTCACCCAGGCTACGTAAGTAAATCAAGATGTCATTTATGAAGACAATGACAAATGAATCAATATACGGCCTGAACACCCTATTCATCAAGTCCATGAATGTTGCTGGGGCATTAGTCAATCCAAAGGACATCACCAGGAACTCATAGTGGCCATATCTCGCACGAAAAGAAGTCTTCGGAACATCTGAAGCCCGAATCTTCAACTGATGATATCCCAATCTCAAATCAAACTTAGAAAACACACGAGCACCCTGCAACTCGTCAAACAAATCATCGATGCGCGGCAAAGGATACTTGTTCTTAATGGTAACCTTGTTCAACTGGCGGTAATCAATACACATCCGCATGGACCCATCCTTCTTCTTCACGAATTGAACTGGAGCACCCCATGGCGATACACTCGGTCTGATGAACCCCTTAGCTAACAACTTCTCAGGCTGCTACTTCAAATCCTTCGGATCCATACGGTACGAAGGAATAGATATAGGCTGGGTGCTTGGAGCTAAATCAATGCAGAAATTAATATCACGGTCCGGAGGCATGCCTGGAAGGTCTGAAGGAAATACATCAGCAAACTCTCAAACCACAGCACTGAATCAATCATCGGAGACTCGGCGGTGGTGTCCCACACATAAGAAAAATAGGCTAGACAACCCTTCTCGACCATATGTCGAGCCTTCATGTATGAAATAACCCGGCTGGATGCACTGACTGAGGAACCCCTCCACTCCAGCCTAGGCGACTCGGGCATGGCTAAAGTAACTGTCTTGGCATGGCAATCTAGCACGACATGATAAGGAGATAGCCAATCCATGCCTAGAATAATCTCAAAATCAACCATGTTGAGCAACAAAAGGTCTGCTCTGGTCTCGAACTCACAGAATGTGATCTCACAAGACCGATAAATCCGGTTTACCACCATAGAATCGCCCATAGAAGTGGACACAAATATAGTAGAACCCAAGGACTCGTGAGGAGCATCCAGAAAATGAGCAAATAATGTTGAAACATATGAATAGGTGGATCCTGGATCAAATAATACTGAAGCCTCTCTACCACATACTGAGATAATACCTGTGATCATGGCGTCTGAGGCCACTGCATCTGATCAAGCCGGAATGGCATAGAATCCAGCTGGAGTACCGGAAGACAAAGCTCCACCAGAGTGAATAGGAGTTGACTAACCTCTCCTTGACAAGCCTCCACCTCTAGGACGACCCCTGCCTACCTGTCCTTCACCTTTAGGTGGCCGGACTACTGGTGCCGGACCCATCGGCTGATAACCCTGATGTGCGGGCTTTCCCTGAAACCTGGGACATTGCCTCCTCATATGACCTGGCTCTCCACACTCGTAACAACTCCCAAGTACCATAGGTTGCTGCCCCGAAGAAGAACCCTGAACGGCCGGAGAGCAATGTCCCTCTAGCATAGCACTAAAGTAGGGGTCAGAGGATCTCCGATGACTGGGATAACCACTGGGTGAACTTTGAATGGCAGGAGGACAGTAGGTACGCTCTGGCATGGCGCTGAAATGAGGCCTTGCTGGAACAACTCGGGGAGGTGGTGGAGGTGCTGAATATAAGGGCCTGTTGGGCTGACCATTGCTAAACTGACCTCTGCCCCTAGCTGGGGCACCTCTGAAATCTCCAGAGAATCTACCCATCTTGTCCTGCTGCCCCTTCTCCCTGCTCCTCGACCGATACCCCTCGATCCTGCGAGCAATCTCTACCACGAGCTGATAGGAGTACCTATCTCCACCACTCGGGCCATGGTGGACCTAATACCTGGATGCAACCCAGCCACAAATCTCCACACCCTCTATGCATCAGTAGGTAGTATGATGAGTGCATGACAAGACAACTCTGTAAATCTGGCCTCATAATATGTCACTGACATCTATCCCTGCTCTAGCCGCTCAAACTGATACCGCAACTCTTCCCTCTTAGAGGGTGGGATATATCTATCTAGAAACATCTGCGTGAACTGCTCCCAAGTGACAGGAGGAGAATCTGTTGGCCTGCTGAGAATATAGGACTGCCACCACCTAAGAGCTCTGCCCTCCAACTGAAAGGTAGTGAAATATACTCCATGGGACTCTAGTATTCTCATGTTGTGCAGTCTGTCCCTGTACCTATCCACAAAATCCTGGGCATCCTCTCCTCACTCACCCCCAAAGACTGGAGGGTGCAATCGAGTCCATCTATCCAATAGCTTCTGCGGATCGCCGTCCACAGCTGGTCTAGGCTCAGGTGCTGCTGCAACAGGCTAGACCCCACCCACGGGCAGTGTACCCGGGGTATGATATAATGCTACTGTCTGGCCTACAGCCTGGGCAATAGGGGTCTGGACTCCCCCTCCCAACTGTGAAGTGGCTGGATCTACTGGAAATAAACCAGCCTGGGACATGTTGTCCATAAATCTCATCATACGACCCATGACTGCCTGGAAGCCTGGCACCGTCATGAAGTCTACTGGAGCAGGATCTGCTTGAGGCACCTCGTCCTGCTCCTCAATGATAGGATCCCCTGGTGGTGGAACCGAAATAGCTCTAGGACGCCCTCATCCCCTACCTCGGGCCGGTGCCCTCCCCCGACCTCTACCACGGCCTCGGACAACGGGGGTAGCGGCCCTTCCCGAGTCTAGAACATCAGATGCACGCGTCCTCACCATCTTTGAGAGAATAGAAGAATGAATTTAGTAAATCATTGACTGCATGATAGATTAAGAATAAAGAGAGGTTTCCTAACACCCTATAGCCTCCTGAAGATAAGTATAGACGTCTCCGTACCGATATGGAATTGAGTAACTAGCAACCCGTGCACATGATATGGAATTGAGTATGGCTACAAGTGGAGATCAAAGGTTTCCTGACTTTGAGCCTCATGATGAAATAGAAGTAGACGATGCTCAGAATGGGGGAAAATATTCATCTGAAGATGAAACTGAAGAGTCCATGCATGTTGCTATGCTTCTTAATGAATGAGCCTAAAATGTACGTTATAATACTCCTTAACGCATGAGCCTAAACTGCAAGTTATAATGCTCCTTAACGCACGAGGCTAAACTGCAAGTTATAATGCTCCTAAACGCACACGCTTAAATTGCAAGTTATAATGCTCCTTATCGTGTGAGCTTAAACTGCAAATTATAATGTTCCTCAATGTACGAGCATAAGTTGCAAGTTATAATGCTTCTCAACGCACGAGCCTAAACTACAATTATAATACTTCTTAGCACATGAGTATATATTTTATGTCACAAAGCTACCCAATTTTGAAATAAATCTTTAGGACGCAAAGCTCTTCAAATTCGAGCAAAGTCTTCAAGTTGTAAAGCTCTTCAAATTCGAGAAAAGTGTTCAAGTTGCTGAGTTTTTCAAACTCGAGCAAGGACTCAAGTCGAAATCTCTTCAAAGTCGAGCAAAGAATTCAAGTTGTAAAGCTTTTTTAATTCGAACCAAACTTCAAAACGTAAAGCTCTTCAAATTCGAGCAAAGTCTTCAAGTTGTAAAGAGCTTCAAATTTGAGCAAAGTGTTCAAGTTGCAAAATTATTCAAATTCAAGCAAAGACTCAATTCGAAAGCTCTTCAAAGTCAAGCAAAGAGTTCAAGTTGCAAATCTTTTTAAATTCAAGCCAAACTTCAAGAAGTAAAGCTCTTCAAATTCGAGAAAAGTTTTCAAGTTGTAAATCTCTCCAATTTGAGCAAAGTGTTCAGGTTGAAAAGCTCTTCAAATTTGAGCTAAATCTTCAAATTACGAAGCTCTTCAAATTCGACCAGAACTTCAAGTTGCAAAGCTCTTCAAAATTGAGCAAGTCCTCAAGTCGTGAGGCATTTTGAATTGTAAGATAAATCTTCAAATTACAACGCTCCTTGACACATGAGCCTAAATTGCATGTTCTTATACTCCTGGCCCGCATGAGTCTAAACTGTGTACGACCCACAAAAGAAAGTCTGCCAGGTTGAAAACCTCGAAAGAGGCGGCGTAGGCAAAAGTTAGGACATATAAAAATATAATAAAAAAATAAAATGAAAATCACCCATTCTGAACTACGGTATGACTTGATCCTGTTTAGCGAGGTACATAGGCAGCTTAGATTTTCATTCTGAGTTCAGTCGCATAAGTTCAAAAGATACATAATCCCCCAATCATTGTCTGAATGAAGTAAGATGGAGTGTAATTCATTTAATCAGCACTTGAAAATCGAGCTAAGATACCATTCTTCTGTTAAACTTTGGATCCCATTTGATTAAAATTGAGCAACCCTCCATGGTAAATTTGTATCTTCAATGGGATGATTTTAGGAGGATGCCAAGTATTTGCACTGAAATCAGGGAGTTCACTATGTCTTCATGTTCGCCAAATCTTTAAGTTTGTCGGTCTTTAAGTTCTTCAGTCTTCAAACCATAATATTTAAGCCTCCAAGAATTCAAGTTGAAGTCTCAAGTTAAGGTCCTAAAACTCGCTGGTCTTCAAGTAGAAGTATTTGAGCCCTCAAAGTCTTCAGGTTGAAGCGTCAAAGTCTACCAAACCTTCAAGTCCGTCAAATCTTCAAGTTTGTCAGTCTTCAAGTTGAAGTCTGCAAAGTCTGCCAAATCTTCAAAGTTTTCCAAGTGTTCAAGTCGACGTCATCAAATCCACGAAGTTTTTGAGTTGAAGCTTTATAATTTTCCAATCTTAAGGTGGACATATGAGTCCCTTTGCACCTTAATTTGGCCTCTACATGGGTTTGTCCTTAAAAGTAAACTATATTTTCCAATCTTAAGGTGGAAATGTAAGTCTCTTGAGAGTAATCTGAGGGTTTAAGGTTTCCCAGATTTACGTTTTGATGATCTAACAAACTTGTTGTCAAGAACCAAATAAAGGACCTGATGCATACTTAGATGTACAAGAACCAACTCAGGGACCTGATCCTTGGAGTTTCCCTGACAGAAGTACAAAGCAAACTCTATAGATGGAAAGTAACTACCTGCAACTGTGCACGCTACAGTGCAGAAATAGTATAGCAGTCACTTCCCATTGGGAAGGGCCTTACACCAACCAAGTGTGTACATCATCCAAGCGATGTCATCCAAAGTATATCAACAAGGAGTATTGCAACAAAACATCACTTGAACATTTTGTGATATTCTCTCAAGAATTCAAGATCTCATCATCTAACATTGAAGTCATAAGTGTATCAAGAACAAAGTGCAACACTACTACGAACCAGTTCCATAACGAGTCTTTCTATGTCCTCAGTTGAGTTGTACCTTTGTATTTGTTCTTCATTGTAACTCCTATTATGCTTACTTAGAAGCTTTATTTAGGAACCTCAAAAACATAAACCTGCTGAGTTTGTATTGTGACTAGAGTTAGTCATAGGTTGAAGTATTTATAATAAGTGTGTTGCAAAGTGACTTGTAATAGGTGTATTATAAGTTAGTGAGATTGAAGTCTTTGTAATAGAGTTATTACAAAGTGGCTTGTAATAGGTGTATTTCAAGTTAGTGAAGTCGAAATCCTACCAGTGTAGGTCGTGGTTTTTAAACCCTTGAGTAGGGATTTTTCCACGTAAAAATCATGTGTCCTATATACTTACCGTTTCACTAGTTAGTACTGCGGGAACTGTCACAGGACCAGGTCCCTATAAAGTTTGTGGACTCATATATTCTATCAATTGGTATCACATCAGGCTCTTTCTAAAAGGTTAACACCTAGAGAGGATCCTCAAGATAGTTTCCCCACCAAACTTCGAGGAAGGACAATCAACCTACAGGCCTCCAAGATTCAATGGCAAGTACTATGGCTGGTAGAAAACTCGAATGCACGACTTCATAATGTCAGAAGACTCCGAGCTATGCGACGTTATCTACGATGGACCATACGTTCTAATGAAGAAAGTAGGAGAACCTGGCGTAATGGTGCCGAAAACCAGAAAGGAGTACAATGATGCTGACAGGAAAGTTGTGGAAAAAAATTTTCGTGCCAAAAAGAACTTGGTGTGTGGAATAGGACCTGATGAATACAGCAGGATCTCAGCCTGTCAATCTGCCAAGGAGATATGGGAATCCTTACAAATGGCTCATGAAGGAACTACTCAAGTTAAACATTCCAAGATTGATAGGCTCACCACTAAGTATGAGCTTTTTAGAATGAAAGATGATGAATCTATTCAAGACATGCACATAAGATTCACTTCCATTATAAATGAGTTGCACTCTCTTGGAGAATTCATTCCTAGAAACAAGCTTGTGATGAAAGTTCTTAGCATCTTGCCCAGCTCATGGGAGAGTAAGGTGAACGCTATCATGAAAGCCAAATACCTACAGACTTTCACTATGGACGAGCTAATTAGGAATCTGAAAACATAAGAAATGAAGAGAAAGAAGGACAGTGAAAGAAGAGAACCAAAGAAGGAGAAGAACCTGGTACTCAAGGATGAAAACAATGACTCAAGTGAGGAAGACAGTGATATGGCATATCTTACTAGAAGGTTTCAAAAAATGGTTCGAAGGAATGGTGGAATACCAAAGAGAGGTAGTTCTAGCAAGACAAAGAACTATGATCTTTGTCATAAGTGCGGAAAGCCAGGACATTTCATCAAGGACTGCCCTCTTCTAAAGAAAAAACATTACAAGTACAACTCTGAGAAAGCAACAAAGAGGAACATGGTTACTGAAAAATGCTTCAAAAGAAAAAACACAGATGACAATGTAGTGAAACAAGCTCTTGCAGCATGGGGAGACTCCTCTAGTGAATCAGAAGAAGAAAATGATGCAGGAGACAGTTCTATGATGGCAATGGAAAATGAAGCAAAGGAATATGACTCATTATTTGCATTGATGGCTCAGTCAGATGATGATGAAGATGACGACAATGATGAGGTAAATTTCAGGGATGTTCAAAGGAATCTGAAATCCTATTCTCCTAAGAAAATCATGTCATTGGCTAATGTTCTAATTGATGCATATCATAGCCTTGTTAATGATAAAGATGCCTTGACCATAGAGTTAGGAGATGCTCAACAGACTAGGGATGACTTGGTAGTCTGTGTAGTTGATTAAAAGGAAACTATAGACAATCTTGAAAAGGAGAAAGAAGATTTAACTGGAAAAATTACTAGTGTAGAAAATGAGAGAGACGATATGATGGTAGTGGTGGTTGACTTAAAGGAAACCATGGAGAACCTTAGCAAAGAAAAGAATTCCTTATCAGAGAAAGTTGCCATTACAGAGCAAGAAAGAGGTGATTTCTTAGTGGTAATTTGCAAACCTAGAGGAAACAATTGAGGGACTTAAAATAGAACATAGGCCTGGAAACTCGGAAAAAGGGAAGGAAGTAGCTAGTGAGGCACATATTAAACTTGAAAAAGAACTAAATGATGTGAAAACTAGTCTATGTGCTGAGCTTGAGAAAAATAGGTAGCTTCAAGAAGAATTGGAATCTTAAGAAATCTCTCAAGTGGACCTGGTCCTCAGATGCTATTACTTCCATGTACTTCAATAGTGGTGGAAACAGGCAGGGAATAGGTCTCCAAAAGGAGAAAGTTCCTTTCAACCCTCACAGCAAGTATGTCAATGTACCTGATAACTGGCTTTGTACCCACTGTGGGAACAATGGGCACTTCAAGAAAAACTGCCATGCCAGAGTTCATCTGTTTAGAAAAACAAATTTTTTGCTGAAAAAGTAACTACTGAAAGGGGACCAGGTGCCACTCGCAAAAAACGCATTCTGCCTGCTTGGACTAGAAAAACCCTCATTCATCTTTTTTCTCATTACAAGGGACCCAAACTGATTTGGGTTCCTAAATCTAACCCTTGATCTATTTATGCAGGGAAAAGTGAGAGGAAGCAGTCAATAATGGATCATGGATAGTGGATGCTCTAAGCACATGATTGGGAACACCATGGATTTTCTTTCACTGAAAACCCTACAAAGAGGGAATTTATCCTTTCGAAATGGAAAAAAGGGTACATTCTTGGTGTTGGAAAGTTTCACTCAATTGAGAATGTGTACTACGTAAATGGTCTGAAATACAGTCTCTTGAGTGTCTCTCAAATCTGTGATAAAGGAAAAAAGGTGGAGTTCTTGTCAAAAGTATGCACAGTTACTAACCTGGTAACTCGTGAAGTGGTGTTAGTGGCCAAAAGATACAAGAACATCTACGTTGCTGATTTTGAGTCTCTACAAAATGGTGATATGAGCTGCTTGAAAGCAGTTCATGATGATGCAGCATTATGGCATAGAAGGTTGGTACATGCAAGCTTCTCTCTTCTGAATAAACTGATACAGAAGGACCTGGTTTGTGGATTGCCAAACTCAAAGTTCAAGGAACACAGAGTGTGTGATGCATGTGCTAGAGGAAAACATGTCAAGTCCTCTTTTAAGCCAAAGAAGAATGTCAGCACGTCAAAACCACTTGAACTCCTTAATATGGATCTATGTGGTCCTATGAGATTGCCAAGAAGGGGAGGAAAAAGATACATTTTATGATAGTAGATGACTACTCAAGGTTTACTTGGACACCATTTCTCAGAACAAAGGATGAGATATCCGAAGTGTTTGTGGCTTTTGTCAAGAAAATTCAAGTGAAGATGGAACTGAAAGTGGCCTGTATCAGCTTTGACCATGGAAGAGAGTTTGACAATGCCATGTTTGATGAGTTCTGCAGTGAAAATGGCATCACCCACAACTTCTCAGCTCCAAGGACTCCACAGCAAAATGGAATCGTAGAGAGGAAAAACAAGACACGTGAGGACATGGCCAGAACAATGCTTATTGATAGTGGGTTAGCCAAAAATTTCTGGGCAGAGGGCATAAATACTGCATGCTACTTGGTGAACAGGTGCATGATCAGATCCTTTATAAACAAAACTTCTTATGAATTGCTCAATGGAAGGAAGCCAAAGCTAAATCACCTGAGAACTTTTGGGTGCAAATGCTATGTTCTTAACAATGGAAAGGATTAGCTAGGAAAATTCGACGCCAAAAGTGATAAAGGAATTTTCTTGGGGTATTCCTCTCAAAGCAAAACTTACAAGGTCTACAACAAAAGGACTCAGTGTGTGGAGGAAAGTGTTCATGTAACCTTCAACGAGACACCTCCATCTGGTGAGAAAGTAAATGAAGATGATCAAAACAATGAACCATTGTTAGTTACTGGAGAGATCATTGAAATATCGAATGGAAAAGTAGATATGATGAGTCAGGTGAAGGAAACAAGTGAAGACAATGCAACCTCCTCTTCCCTTTCTCAAGAGGAACCAGGTACCCAAATCACCAACACTAAAGCTGAAGAAAGAGTTGTCGATGCAGTTCAAAGCACTCCACATGTAGCAGAATGAGGAGTGCAGGGGAACCAGACAGGCTTACCTAGTTCTTCTACCAATGAGATTCCAGTTCCAATTGGAAGCACAAAAGCTACCATCCCCTTGATAATATAATCACTCCCCCTGATTCAGGAGTCCAGACAAGATCAAAAGCCACAAAATCCCCTTGCTTTTTAAGCCTTTCTCTCCCCAATAGAACCCAAAAATATTTAAAAATCCTTGAAGGATGCATAATGAATTACGGCTATGCAAGAGGATCTACACCAATTTGAAAGGAACAAAGTATGGCACCTGGTACCTAGACCTCATAAAGAATCATCATAGGGACCAGGTGGGTATTCAGAAACAAGCTTGATGAACATGGAAACACGACAAGGAACAAGGAAAGGCTGGTCGTCCAAGGTTACAATCAAGAAGACGGGATTGATTATGATGAGACTTTTGCCCCTGTTGCTCATATGGAAGCCATTAGGATTCTCATTTCCTTTGCATCCTCTATGGAAATCACTTTATTCCAAATGGATGTAAAAAGTGCATTTCTGAATGGTTTTCTTAAAGAAGAAGTTTATGTCAAGCAACCTCCAGGTTTTGAATGTCATGAACATCCTGAGTATGTGTTCAAATTGGATAAGGCACTGTATGGATTGAAGCATGATCCTCGATCTTGGTATGAAAGGCTATATAAGATTCTCTTGGAAAATGGATTTACAAGATGAAAAATTGATAATACTCTATTCTTGAAGAAACGAAGAAGGAACCTGCTCATTGTTCAGGTATATGTTGATGATATCATATTTGGGGCAACGGCTAATTAACTTTGTGAAGAATTTGCAAAACTCATGGGAAGTGAGTTTGAGATGAGCATGATGGGGGAGCTTAACTTCTTCTTGGGTCTTCAAGTGAAGCAGTCCGTGAAGGGAACATGTATTAGTCAGTAGAAATACATCAAGGAACTTCTAAAGAGGTTTGATATGGAAGCATCAAAGGTGATTGATACCCCTACTGCTACTGCTACTAATCTGGACATGGATGAATCTGGATCACCTGTAAATCAAACAATGTATCGAGGTAACATTGGATCACTACCCTACCTTACTGCCAGCAGGCCAGATATTGTGTTCAGTATGGGTCTATGTGCAAGGTTCCAATCAAATCCCAAGGAATCACACCTAAAGGCTGCTAAAAGGATTATGAGATATCTTAAGTGAACACAGGACCTGGTTCTGTATTACCCTTCAGGTGACAATTTCAATCTTGTTGGTTATGCTGATGCTGACTATGCAGGTTATCTAGTGGAAAGGAAAAGCACATCTGGAATGACTCATTTCCTAGGATCATGTCTAATCTCATGGGGTACAAGAAAGCAAAATTCAGTAGCTCTCTCAACAGCTGAAGCAGAATATGTTACTGGGACTTCCTCTTGTGCTCAGCTACTGTGGATCAAACAACAATTGGAGGATTAGAGTATACATTGACTGTGTACCTCTCCTATGTGAAAACACCAGCTCACTCAATATGGCAAAGAACCCGGTCCAACATAAGATAACCAAGAACATTGATGTCACACATCATTTTTCAGAGACAATGTAGAAAAGGGGCTTATCTGCATGAAGTTTTGTTGCACAGAAGACCAAATTTCAGATATATTCACCAAAGTTTTAAGCAGGGTACACTTTGAGAGAAATAGGATGGCACTGGGGTTAGTCAAACCTAATTGATGACCTGATTCTCTTCCTATGGATGTGAAAGTCATATTAAGGTAAATTTAGCTAAAGTTTTTTCTGACCAAGCCTAACTCACATATATACCGTTGCAGGTAGACACACATGATGATTATAGAAGCTAAAGGAACAGTGCATGAGCTGCAAAAGAGAGTCAAAAAATCTTTTGACAAAAACTTGTGAGGAACCTGGTTCTTATACCACAGGTTAGTAGTCTTGTGTTTTTCTCATGCATATCTCAAAAGAAAACAAAATTAGCTGCCACATCATCCACCTTTTCAGACCATGTATATCACGTCTTTTCTTTCAAATCCTTTCACTTATTCTGCAATGTTACATCTTCCCACAAACCTACTACCATTTCAGAACCCGTTCCTCTCCTCCCTCATTATTAGCTCTTATCTCCATAAAACCCTCTCACCTCCTAAATATTTAACGATCACTCTTTACTCCATCTCTCCATTCTCTCAGAATCTTCAACCCATCTTTCCACCATGGCTGATGAACAACCTTCCCTAACCACTGTAAACGACACCATCCTCGACCCTTCAACCACTTTAGAACCACCACAAAAACCCTCTCTTCTACTACCTTCGATACCAATATGTCCAAACCTGATTCTCTTTCACCTCTTATCTCTCTCGCAACTCCGTCTAACCGTGTTCCATTCTCAAGTGTTAAGGACTCAGAAGCCTCAAACGTCGACATAGGTTCTTCTCTGCTGCCTGATGCTCTCACAGACCAGAACAAGGGTGAAATAGAGGGCGTAACTCATCAAGAAACAAAGGATTCTGAGGAAGACACTGTTCAATACATAAAATCTCCAGTCTTGAACTCTATGGCTCCCATGGAATCACCGAAAAAAGAAACAACAGAAAACATAAATTGCCATTGGCACGGAGACTGGTGATTGAAGGAGCTTCTCCCCTACCTGAGTATCAGGGGGAAGAAACTCCGCTCTTAGGAGAAGAGGGAATCATGGTGCTCTTCGAGTCTCCTGCACCCGAGGAAGCTTCTGAAAACACTATTGCTAAACCTGATCCCCTCCCTGAGGAAACAGGTCAGGATTTTTCTTCCTAGGTCAGCTTCGACCCTGCTCCCTCTCCCCACTTTGACACTGAGCCATTAGATTCTATCCATCCTGTTGAGGAACCTAATGAAGAGGACGATGAGGGAGATATGATTCTTAGTGCTCGCTTCAAGATCAGAAAGCTGGCAGTCACTCCTGTGCCCTCTTCTAAGCGACCCACTACTAGGTTGCAAAAGAAGGAGGCTTTTGAGTCTGCTCTAAAGAAAAGTAGAAGGAGTAGAAAGAAGAAGAAGAAGAAGAAGAAGAGGCTAATGAAAGAAGGGGAAATTGTGTGTGACAAAAATATTCCAGTGGTGGAGGTAGATGGGGATGCTCTGGAGGAACCTAGTTCCTTATTTAAGCAGTCCAAGAAAAGAAATAGTCCGTTGCTAGTGCTTCAAAGGAAGCCGTTGAAAAATCAAGTAAAAATCCTGTGAAAAGTGGTGCCAATTCTAAGCAAGTTGTGGAGGAGGAGTATGTGTCTGAGGATGACATTCTGGTAGAATCAAGTGGTTAAGAGAAGTCTGTTGTGATGTATGGAAAGAGAAAGTGGGTAACTATTGGGGAACCCGTTTATGCAAAGAAGGTGAAAAGTGACAGTGTGTAGGGACAAGAAAGGTTGAGCTATCAAAAGGTGTTCTGGGGTCGTATGTTTGACCCAAAAATTTCAGAAATGGCAGGAATGAGACAGATTTAGAGATGGTGGAGTTTCAATAGTGGGGCCATATGTTCAAGGAAGATGTGCCCAAAGTTTATGAGGATGAGTTTCAAAGATTTTATGCCAACCTCTTCATTGTTGAAGGTGACCACATCTGTGTGTTAGTCAATGGAGTGGATATGGTGTTGGAGGATTTTGTGTTGGAGAACATTCTCAAGGTCCCATCTGAAGGGTTGTCATCTGTAAGGGGTGCTTGTGGATCAAATTTCAGGCGTGCCATTGTGAAGGATAAATATGTTCAGGATGGGGAACGGGTACACAAGAAGGCCTTGCTTCCTGTGTACCAACTTCTTTTCGAATTGGTTAACTGCTTCCCCGTGCTGAGAGGAGGTCCATTACTACTAAGTCTGATTTGTACCTAATTGAGGCACTCGATGAGTTCCGTTCTATAGACTTACTGACCATTATGATTGAGCACATGCAGAAAGTAGCAGGTAGGTTTTAAAGATGGGAACCATGGGCTTCCGTATGGGTTTCTTCTCACATGGGTCTTCAAGTTTTTCAATGTACCCTTGGGCAATCCGAAAATGGGAAACAGAAAACAAACCTTCTCAAAGACCACTATGGAAGAATGTGAATGTATTGAAAAAGTTGGGGGAATGGGGAGCACTTCAATGATTTCTCATCTCATCAACGCTCAGAACAGCGCCGCAGAAGAAATACGAAAGTTAAAGGCAAGGAATTCCATTATTGAGACTCAGCTTAGTCAGGTTGTGGGAGCATTTGGATATTCTAGCTCTTCTAATGAAGAAGTTGCTCGTCTGTCTAAGGAAAATGTTGAGCTCAGGCAACAGGTGGAGAACCTAAGGGAGAAACTGCTTCAAGACCAAATGTCCGCCAATGCTCGAATGGATCTTGTTTCTCAAAACCCTTGTTGCCTCTTCCAAGCCTTCCTCCTCCAGTGCCCCCTAAGAAAACCCTTCAGTGACCAGTTTATCTTGTTGTTTTGATGATTGTGGTAGTTGTTTTTTTTGTGGTGGTGTGATTGGAATTCACTTGTACTTCTCCTGTCTCAAACAGTCCAAACTCGCCTTTGATGTAATGACAAAGGCTTGAGCTTTTTAACTTATCAATCAAGAACTCTCTTTTGCTAGTAAAATGCTTGCCTTCCTTCTGCTTCTCTTTTCTATCATGTTGTGTGCACACATGTGGCATGAGTTATCTCGGTTAGACTTATTTATGCTAATTGCTTGCTTATGTATTTTTAATGATGTCAAAAGGGGGAAGATAAATTGAAAATCGAAGCAGGTGGATCTGATTAAGGGGGAAGCATAGAGTCAGGGGGAACTTGTGAAGTTCCTGGTACTTTATCTGGTTTATTAAGCTCTGTAAATGGTTGTCAATTTCTAAAGTTTGTCATCATCAAAAAGGGGGAAATTTATGGGTTTGAGGTTTCCCAGATTTACGTTTTGATGATCTAACAAACTTATTGTCAAGAACCAGATAAAGGACCTGATGCATACTTGGTATAATTCTTCAACAATGGACTTAAGCTAATATGAGCTGTATGACTTTAGATGTACAAGAAACAACTCAGGGACCTGATCCCTTGGAGTTTCCTTGACAGAAGTACAAAGTTAACTCTACAGCTGGAAAGTGACTGCCTGCAACTATACACGCTATAGTGCAAAAACAGTGCAGCAGTCACTTCCCATTGGGAAGGGCCTTGCACCAACCAAGTGTGTACATCATCCAAGTGATGTCATCCAAAGTATATCAACAAGGATTATTGTAACAAAACATCACTTGAATATTTTGTGATATTCTCTCAAGCATTCAAGATCTCATCATCTAGCATTGAAGTCACAAGATTATCAAAAACAAAGTGCAACACTACTACGGACAAGGTTCATAACGAGTCTTTGTATGTCCTTAGTTGATTTGTAACTTTGTATTTGTTATTCATTGTAACTCCTACTATGCTTACTTAGAAGTTTTATTTAGGAACCTCAAAAACATAAACCCGCTGAGTTTGTATTTTGACTAGAGTTAGTCATAGGTTGAAGTAATAAGTGTGTTGCAAAGTGGCTTGTAATAGGTGTATTGCAAGTTAGTGAGGTTGAAGTCTTTGTAATAGAGTTATTACAAAGTGGTGTAATAGGTGTATTGAAAGTTAGTGAAGTTTAAATCCTACCAGTGTAGGTCGCGGGTTTTAATCCCCTTGAGTAGGGATTTTTCCACGTAAAAATCTTGTGTCCTATTTACTTACTGTTTCACTAGTTAATACTGCGGGACCTGTTACACGACTAGGTCTCTATATAGTTGGACTCATATATTCTATCATAATCTCTCTGATAGTCGGGTCATTTTGAGAGTAATCTTACCGATAGTCGAGCCACATTGAGAGTAATCTCTCTGATAGTCGGTTCATTTTAAGAGTAATCTCTCCGATAGTCGAGCCACATTGAGAGTAATCTCTCCGATAGTTGAGTCATTTTGAGAGTAATCTCTCCGATAGTAAAGTGACATTGAAAGTATATCTCCGATAGTCGGATCATTTTGAGAGTAATCTCTCCGATAGTCGAGCCACATTGAGAGTAATTTCTCTGATAGTCGGGCCATGAGAGTAATCTCTCTGATATTCGGGCGGGGACGAGTACCCATCCCCTCACGCCCTAAGATTATCTTTAACATGCATGGATTATCTTTTTAAATAAGAATAAATCCTTCTCGTTTGACCTACAAAAAAATAAAGGACGAAAAAAAAGGATAAAGGAAAAGAGAACTACCTTCACTGGCGCCCTTACTCTGTAATTGTCAAAATGCAAGGAAGATTAATGCTCACAAGTTGAAGAGAATGCATCTATTTATAGAGATAATAAAGAGTGAAATTGAAAGGTTAATGCCAATGTGGGATCAGGTGTATAAGGAGGCTGCTACAATTATTTTCCGTACGAGATTCGTTTAATTACGGCGGCAACAATGAATCTAAGAAAAACTCGAATTTGTTGTAGGAATTGCCAAACTAATATGAAATTATGTCTAATTATGAAAATGATAAAAGGCTTCCTTATCCGGTAGAGAATGTAGATATCAGGCGGCAATTAAGATTTCACATTGAAATCACAAATTTCATTGGTTTTGTCTATTTCCTAAACAAAGCAAATGGTCATTATATTGTTCAAATTAATTGACCGGATGTACACGTAGCGAAATTGCATGGATAATCCTTTGTGTTCTAAACTGGCCTAAGCAAAATTTGATAGTCCTCCAGTACTTCATTACTCGTTTTTCAGTTTTGACAAGTCTACACTTCAACAAGTCTTGAAGTAGGGGGCATTTTTAGGCAATTAAAATTTTTATTGAATTTAAATCCGTAAGAAATTTGGATTTGATCTCAATTAAATATATTTTGGTCTAAATAAATATTATGGGCTAATATATTTGGATCGATTACTTAAGTCCAATGAATATTAACTGGGCTAGCCCATTTATTTGGGCTACAAATAATGAGTTTGCTTCATTAGGCTCAATATGTCATCTTCCTAGAGGACTAGTTTTGTGCCACGTGTCAAATAACGTGGCACGCCAAGTCAAACGGAAGAGCCAATGGAATCATGTCACGTGTCAAAATTACAAGGCATGCCAAGTCATATTAAAAGGCCAATAAAACCGCGCCACATGTGCAAGTGACATGTTTTGGCCAATAAAACCGCGCCACTTGTTGTATTGTATCGTATTGTTACTTTAGATATAATATTTGTTTTAATTGTTACTTAAATTTTATTGTATCGTATCGCTAAATCCATCGTTACGTAATGAAGAAAAGTTCCACTTTATGGAACGAATGATTTGGTGTGGTCGTGTAGTTACCGTATTAAATAATACTATTTTATTTTATTCTACCTTTTATATAATAATTCTACCTTGTACTTTACTTTTTCTTTTAAATTTGTAAAAGTTTATTCTTCATATTTTTTCAAGAAACAACCGCAAACAATATAATCTATCCAAAAAAAAAAAATATATATATATATGTATATATTAAAATAATACAGTACAATACAATACAATATTAAAAGATACATTATGAAACGATACCTAACAACCATCCAAAAAAAATGTAAAGCTCGTCACTTTGTCTATCAATGTTGTGTTATACTGGTCAATAAGGAAAATGATGTGAATAGAAATATTTTTGAACTAGGGCAGGCCGAAACCACTTTTCCTTTTTTCCCAACCCGTACATTACTCCAAACAGTTATAGAATTTCAAGGAAAGGA
Organism: Nicotiana knightiana; assembly: GCA_005239525.1. Classification (NCBI taxonomy): domain Eukaryota; kingdom Viridiplantae; phylum Streptophyta; class Magnoliopsida; order Solanales; family Solanaceae; genus Nicotiana; species Nicotiana knightiana. Next base: position 98,156 of record ML392311.1, read on the forward strand.
AGTGAACATTTGTCTAAACCCTCTTAATAAAATGTTTGCATTGCATTGAAAATTAAAAGAGGAAGACTCCTCCTTTACCATTTGAACTTGATTAAAACATGTACAACCAACAACATGTGCTCTAAACCTGAAACATGCTAGTCCTTCAAATGTCACTCTTCATATAGTTTTTAATTCTTAAAGAAAGAATTAAATCATGTGTGAACAAGAGATTATGTGCTTTGTATATGCCAGAACCAGATTTTCCTTATCGTCTCTCGATATGCTGCATCCATCAATGTTCAATTGAAACATAATAAGTTTATATACATTGTATAAACCACAATGTTAGTAGGTGGAGAACTTCCTCTTTTCTTTTTATCAATAAAACCCGCTAATTATTATTATTATGAACTTAAATAAAAGGACAAAAAAATGAAGGTTTTTCCAACAAAAAAGAAAATTTTGGTGACATTAAAAATGACGTGTCACCTAGAAAGGTTCGCCCGATATACAAAACTCTAAGCACACTTAAATCACTACTGCAAACATCCAAACTGTGGGTTGATTGAGTAGAATTTGAAAGGTAAAATATATTGAATCAATAGATGGTTGGGGTTATTAAACTTTTCAATAGTTACTTGAATTGTGATGGATCGGTCAAGATGACCTAAGCAATGAATCATAGCTTACTTCTTATTAAGTTTTTAGTTTCGTTATTTACTTTCTTATAATTTATTAGTTTACCAAATAATTTTTTTTTTTTACTTGAGATTATATCTAACATATTAAGCCAAAAATAAATTTCTTCTAAAAAATACTTTAATAAGTTTTCTTTGGGGATATTATCACATTTAGCCCGTGTCATAAACTATTTACATTTGGTAGCCGAAAAAGTGTATAGAATTTGTATAATTTTTGTATATACGCATACAAAATGTGTGTGTGTGTGTTTTGTGTATATATATATATATATATATATATATATATATATATATATATATATTTTTTTTCGGCAATTATTTTGAGAGAAACTATACAATGTCATTTTCTCTTGGAATATTATCACTTTTAGCCCGCGCCAGAAACTATTTACATTTAGTAGCCAAAAAAGTGTATAAGAATTGTATAATTTTTGTATATAACAAAAAGTATGTATATATATATATATATATATATATACAAATTTTATACATTTTTTCGGCTATTATTTTACAGCGGCTATACAACGTCATTTTTCCTTTTCTTTTCTCTTTTGGGTGATATTGGGCTATATACTTGGCCCAAATCAACCCACCATTGGACAGTTTCTTATGTTCCTCGACAACGTTCAAAAAATCTACTTTGGGCCGATTCTTCCCCTAATGAAATATGGTTGTCTTAATGGGGGGTTTATTGTAAAAATTGCATGGGGCGCCCTATTTAGGCGTCCCTCTTTAACCTGTACCCGTTTTGTTTTTATGTTTGCACTGGTATCCGTTTTTTGTTAAAAGCCTTTCGAAAAGATAATTTTACCCTTTTACAAGCAGTCAAGCCTACTTTCTCTTCAAGTAAACCCCATTCCTCCACTTCCATTCCTATACTTTACACAAATACTCTCTTTCTCTCTCTCTCCCGTTCTTCGCTTTTACGATCGTAATTATTTTTTGATATTCGTCGCTTCAACTATTTGTTCGCCAACAATATTACGTATAATCACAGGTACATTACAGTACCTTTACGTTTTGGGTATTATTTTTTTTTTTTTTGTGATAGTCATGTTCTATAGGGTTTTGTTTCTTTTTTTTTTTTTTTTTGGAAGTTTTGTTTTTATGGGTTTTTTTTTTTTTTTTTGGAAGTTTTGTTTTTATGGGTTTTTTTTTTTTTTTTTGGAAGTTTTGTTTTTATGGGTTTTTTTTTTTTTTTTTGGAAGTTTTGTTTTTATGGGTTTTTTTTTTTTTTTTTGGATATTCATGTTTGATAGGTTGTTAGGGGTTAGTTCTATAGTGATTTTTTGTCATGTATACCTTAATTTTATGGAGCTGATGTTTTTTTAATTTTTTTGTGTTTAATTATTGGTGTTTAAATTTGTGCTTTGCTGAGTTTTTTTATTTTATAACTGGTTAACTTCAGCGTTTTAGCAGTTGATGTTTTTGTTTTGTAGCTGATGTTTG